>PDGT01000019.1:295245-348078 GCA_003671415.1 Megathymus violae
CTAGTTGCTGTCGGGTGAATTTACGCCACGTCCTAGTTGAGAGCTGAGTAATAAGGATACAATTTAGCTTAACACCAACCCGTCTTTCAAACTTACAAGCTAATACATTGTAATTTATTTGAGAGGGCTTCAAATTCAAATTCAAAATCATTTAATCATATAGGTATTTAGTAAATACACTTATGAACGTCATTTTTTGCTTCTACCACCGTTTCGAAAAGGTGCTTTAACAATGAGGAGAAGAAACGGCGAAAGAAACTCCTCAGCACATCTTTTAAAAAATATATGGTAATTACAAAAGTTTAGCTAAACCTGTGCGGAACTGGTTTCGACACTAGTCCAGGCATCCTTGTCATTGTCCTTGTCCTTCTGTTTCGTAGAGCGTTTGCATGGGAAATTTTATTCCAGAGATTCTTATTACGAGAAATTTATTTAAATGCTGTTGTTAGATCAACTCTGTGTATATACATATATTTTTTTGGTTTAATTAATTTTTTATTGTAGATGACTATTTTGTTCATTGGTAAAGTAAATCCAGTTGTAGTAAAGCTCTTAAAGTGACGTATAGTGCTTACCATAAACCACGTGTTCCCACTACTGTGCTCGGGTCTCCTGTCCTATCGAGACGTCGTTCTGCAATGTGTACGAGAAGGCGAATGTTCGAAGATTTTGCTATTACAGTGAATCTATTTAATTAATGTTTTTCGACAATCTTTGCGGATCTTGCTGTTTTTCGTGTTTTATTTGTGGTCGTGTTGGTGGATACAGAAGTACAAAGTTAGTCGAGAGATGTAATAAAATATGCACTATAAAATATTATGGCAATCGGTTAATTTTTAGTACAATGTAATTTGAAACTCAATGAAACCGAAAGTGACACTAAAAAGATTTTAAAGAAAGCCTGTTTATGATTTTTAGTGCTTACGATAACTTCTTTAAAAATACAATGAAAAAATCTAAACATGGAGATTGTTACAATATTGTGTGCATGTTTATCAAAGAGCATTGCTGTCGTAAGTCAAACCAGGAACTCATCATTACAATTGGAAATGATGCGAATCTATCCACGGCTTTAGAGAACCGGACAGTTCGCTGATAAAGAAAAATAAGATTTGGGTATACTTGGGTCTTCTCATGTCCTTGAGTACACATCTACATACACTCTGCTAATGGCGGAGGAGACGCGTTAGATGCCTCTTCATGAAGGTCGCTCAGCCCTAGCATAGGCTCGGCTTTAGCTCGATAGTACATATGTTTGACCTGTCTAGTTGCCGCCTTTCTTAGATCTAACATGAAATATCAAAATTCTTAGAGTTAAATAGAATCTTAAATATTTTCACCCGTAACTCAGCCCTATTTGTTCAACTCGAACCCTTCGCTCTAGAGCCAGTTCGGGGTTTGTTTATCGGCGTATCGTCTCGCTGGAAACAATCTGAGCGCGAATAAATAAATCCACGCGTCAGTAAATTTATTAGCCGGGATTAGGTGCAAAAACATTGGGATTTCCTGAAATATATTGGTGATATGTTATGTGTCGAGGAATCTGTTGATAAGGGGCTTTGAGATTTCGAAGTAGTATATGCTTAAGTTGGCGAGGTTTTATTTATTTCAGTTCGATTTATGCTAACACAACTTACAGCAGTTATATTGTTAAGCCTGTGTTAAGGTTTCGGATAGTAGATTATTTTTAGAATATGATTATCAGTGTCAATTTTGGCGTCAACGGGGTCGGTTTCGTTAGCGGGCCTATTGCAAAGCGTGAGTCCCATTACCTTGCCGCTGTAGTTAAATTGATATTAAGAAGTAAACGAAATGTTTCAAGTTTCAATCCTTCGGATTGCTGTTTGACGTTAAAGACCAGAACGGAAGACTTAACGTGCATTTCGAAGCACGGAAGCATTCAAAAAATTTTGTCACTAGCGATCCTGAACATGTGTTATAAAAATATGTCCCTTTGAATTTGTTAAGGAAGTATGAAAAAGCTGATTCAAATTCAAAATCACTTAATCATATAGGTATTCTGTAAATACACTTATGAACATAATTTTTTACTTCTTCCACTGTTTCGAAAGGTACTTTAACAATTAGGAGAAGAAACGGCGAAAAACTCCTCAACATATCTTTTAAACAACACATGGTAATTACAAAAGTTTAAACCTGTGCGGAACTGGTTTCGACACTAATTTTGTCCAGGCATCCTTGTCATTCATGTACTCATCTATACTATAATATCTTTTGCCTATAAGTTGTATTTTAATGCAACGATTAAAAGTTCCAATGGGCAACTCGCGTAACGACTTAAGAATCTTGTTCTAATAACGAACTTTAAGCCCCATAAAAGAACGCTGAACCTTGTGAAGATGATATGAAGGTGTAACCAAATTATGCCTATTTCTTATTTCATGATTGTGTGTATCACTTTTCTGTTTATACGTGTCTAAATCTGGTTTTGATCTGATTGATTTGATCTGTCAAGGCCTTATGTAAACACCTTCAGGTGTTTCACTTCAACACAATTTATTATTATTCATTTCTGTCTGGTGTTTTATATATAAATTTAATGTTTGTCTCAATTTATCCCTAGACTCTGGTAATTTACTGAAATAAAAATATATTTATTTATTGCAATATTAAAAAAAAAAACACTCAAAAATTATTTTCTCGACCCATAGGGGTGTACATTATCTAGTACATAGGTACTAGATTTTTAAATTAATAGTATACCTCGTCACATGTTATATATTAAGTGGTGCACATTAATAGACAATAATGCTGAAAAATAAGTTTTAGTATCGAAGTGATTATAAAGCCTAACTATATAAGCATTTTCAAACATAGTTTATCATGTAACGACTAGGAAGAGCCCAGGAACTAATTTTAAATGTAACCGGTACTCACGCGCATCATGTATTCATCAAGTCACAGACAATGGTTTCGGCGGTGTATGTACTACAACTTTCAAATTGTGTTTATCGGTGCATGATTGTTGCCTTGTTTTCACGTGTTCTCCATTTTAAAATTTCGATCTAAAGATGTTTGGACGTATAATCTTTTCAATAAAATCTTATCTCCTTTTCAGGTAAGCGACATGGAAAACAATACGAACATAAAATACGTCGGAGGCCTCGAGCAAAAGATGGCAGCGTTTCCGCCGCGGGAAATTAAACCGGAAACGGCCGACTGCGTTGCGTCATTAGTGACGTCAACCGTCCGAAAAGCGAATGAGAATTTAAAAAGCAAAGTGCATTCAAAAATGGTACATGATTCTCTTCAGTTGCATTAAAGGAACACTTCCACATTATATACATGTAAATTTCCTATGGGCACACATACTTATGTGCGGTTTTGTGGATGTGCGCGCGCCGGTGTTTTTTATTTTAATTCACAAATTATCCACTTCCAAATGGAATCGGGCCACTAGATAGGTACGTTTAGGAATCTATAACAATACAATAATAATTTTATAATATTGCATAACGTGATTCCAATCTCCCTTTCTCCGTGTTAGCTAGGTGAGTTGCGTTTACTTTGTGATTTTTTATTTTCATCATGATAGCACATCTATATTCTACAAAGATACGTGGAATACAAATCATAGCGACCGCGATAAAAAATTCAATATCGGGCCTCAATATGTATTGAGAGATTTGTATGCGATAGAATACAGCCATACGTTAAAAGAGAGAATCAAACGACCACGTGGAATTTGTGCTCTCTGTAATTTATAAGGGCGTTTCATACTGGACCATTTTAGGTGTAGATATAAAAGTGTACTGGCGGTAAATCTTTGAACCGACTCTGATATTTAGTTTCTTCAATGATAATTAAATAAAATTAAACACGTCGAGTTAAATTGTAAAGTGTTCGGTGAAAACATATAATTATTCCTATTGGCCGAAGCTATTGTAACCGGGAGTATAAATATGTGAGAACCATCAATCAACCAGACCACTCCAGTACTTGGTTAAAAACAAACAGAAAATCGTTTCATTGAAATCCTCCACTAGGCCATTCGGAGTTAGTTAGCGGGGCCGACATCGTCACACCACATCGGTAACCCGCTACATAGGTATGTAACTTTATTTTGTAGTTATGTTTCTGGTTTTGAATTTGTTAATGATATCAATCACAGGAGCCAAGTAAATTCTCATGTGATTACAACAGCTTTATAAAACGCCATTGATATACGGAGTCGGGAATATTTTCGCACTCATCAGTAGTAGGTAGTTGCAGTGACGCGAGGGTGCGGAGTATTTTATATGTTTCATTTCCTGTCGCGATGTTCAGTGGGGACGCTGAGTTATGTATCGAGTCTCGGACTACTCGCGGTTTTTGGTGATTGATTTTCCTTTTATTCTCATTGCGTCAAAGGATTTTACAGGTATGCGTTATCGAAGACTGATGGTCAGAGTGCGACTACTGCTAATTGAGCCATTCATATACATACATATGACGACGCGGAACGATTATTTAAGCGTTTTATGTTAGCTGTGTGTGATGGCAGACTTTCGAATTGTATTGTGTGCGTATTAAGAAATAACAGGGAACATATATTGTTGACGTCAGGTTTTTTTATTCAACTCGCACACAAAAAGTTATTTTTCAGTTAATATTTAGAAAAATACTTGTTTAGATAAGCAAATTCATGATTATTGTCTTAATGATTAAATGTTCCTGGGGATGATTTTTGTATATTGTTGGGCACTTTCCTATTCTCTTTGGGCTGTTCGTGGCATGACTGCGTTCGTACAGTAAACAAAATATAACATTAACAACAATAATAACGCCATTATTTTATTTACGAACAGTATAATGTATTCCACGTTGTTATCGATATGGGGAGCTTTGAATAATGTATTGAGGCTGGGGCGATTGAGTTGTTTTGTCCGGATGGTTCTTAAACATTCTTTGGAAAGGTTAAATTGGTCGGCGTTGTTGGCGGATAGACGTCACCTTTCTAATTATTCAAGCAATTTTATGCTCTTAATAAGCTACGATCAGGTGTGCAACTTTTAACCTGTTCCGATAATTGGGTTCGAGTGTTAGAAGCGTTCGCGTCGGTAGTAAGTTCTTTACCAACTTAAACGATAGCCATAATTAGTTTTTTTAAATGATTGTTAAACGATACCTGTAATTAGAGTTGGTTAAATGATTGCTCCTGACGAGTTCTCGAGTATTTCTGCGGGGGATTTCTGTTGGGAGGGCGCGTGAAGACAATTCTGGATGTTATCATTATAAATATCAGTAGTTATGGTTGTTACAGTTAAATTTCTCAGCTCGTCGTAGGAGTTCTGGCCGAGTGCGTGCGTGTTGAACTCAGGCAGGTGATTGAGAACGTCCCAACTGAGGATTCATGCCCTGTAGCAGATAGATTTAACCCTATCGCCATTTAAATGTCCTAAAATAATCAAGTAAACCAAACTAGTATTTTGTAAGTAGCTTTATCTAACATTGTTTTGTTCCTTCGTTTATTTACTGGAGTAGTTAGTTATCGCCCTTTCATAAAAAGAACCCCACAAGAAAGGTCTCATTAAATGGTCAGATTTAAAGCGACATATCGTAAAGTTAGACATCTCACAATACAGTAAGCTTAATGTATTACAATATTTTGTGTCAGAATCGTGTGTTTTTTATGATGCAAAAATGTTAAGTTTTAAGCCGATTAAGCGTTGAACGCCGATTTTGAAATCCACCATAACATTCGTAAACGAAAGGTATTTTGCATAGTATAGTCATCGATGACAAAAAATTGATCCTTACGATAACCCAAATAAGAGAGAATCATGGGGGCTTCGTGGCCATTCGTTAACATTGACAGTCAATCTGAATATTCATGAGAAAAAACTAATGTTGTGTATTTTGTTAATCAGCTGGTTTTCGTGTATAATGAGTCGCTCAAATCGAACTAAATTATTAGTGGGACTCTCCACTGAGCACAATGGATGAGTCTGAGTCGAGCATTCAACATATAACGCGCCCACTATTACTCCAGACACGACAATATTAATCGCCTACATCAGAATGCTCGTTGAGATGTTGGGGCGGCGGTCAAAACTTACTAAGTAACACTCGACTGAGATCGTCTATCGCACCCGTCGTATTCACCAGGCTTTCTGATTGTCGCATCAGTACATTATGTATAGGGTTGATTCGTCGATAGCCCAAAAAAATTAAGTGTTCATCCGCGCGGCATCCGTATGCTGCCCGAAGAATGGGAAGAAGCCAGGAAGATGGCTAACAATACTTGGAAAAAATACTTAAGCTTACGTTCTATAGTATCAATTATCCAATTATTCACAAAAAAGGGCAACCACTTATATGTACTCCTAGGTTTTTCTCTTTCTTTCTTCCCTTATCTCCGATGTTACTTAGCTTAAAATTTTGTATTGAAAATAAATAAATAGAGGTAGCTCTAGAAGGTCAAGCAATAAACCTGTAATAAAAAATCGTAAGTCTAAGTTTACAAAGAAAACTGAAAATGGCGTCGGCCCAATTCCAGCATCATCCGTTTTTGTTTATGAACTTTTATATAACGGGACTTAAAAAAATGTAGGCTATAAAATCCGTTATGAATCTCGTTTAGTAGCTGGTGGAGACCGTTACACAAACGAGCTGACTTAATATAATATTTATTTGTAACTTGTACGCCCACTCAGTATAAGTAGACTGCACGTAGTGACTCGAAGGACAAGCGAATGGAATCCTGCTTTGCTTAATTCCACTTTGTCGGATTAAACTACGGTAGCAGAAAGATTGCTATGTCATGCCGAGCTAATGGCTCCATTGTACATTGCGTTTACGGACAAGCTCCCTATGTACCTACCTGTATACACGATTTACTTTTTACAGAAACCGCCGTAGTAATGTTTTCTTGTTTGGTGAACATAGCGAAAATTGCCTGGCAAATGTTATGGGTATTTGCGTTATGAGTTTTATGAATTACCATGCTAAATGTTTAGTGGCTTACGATATTAGTACAAAAGAGCAGATAAGTATACTTTTCATGTTGTATACTGCAACACCAGATTAGTCATAAATATAACGCCCGTCTTGGAGGAAAGATTAGTTAGATTTTTTTACAACTTTTATTAATAACCAGCAAACTGCCCTCACTTCGCTTCAGAACAACTACGCCTTATGCTGAGAAATAGGAATTGCATTGTTTTAGAACTGTGTTTTTCCCGTTTTGTGCATAGGAAGTATATTTAATTATATCTTTTTTATTGATGAACGGATGAATGGTTTTCGAACAATGAAACGAAATATTAAGTGATGCTTACTGTAATACAGTAGTGAAAACAATAAGCCGTTGCTGAGATTAACGCGAACAAACGCACAGACAAACAGACAAAAATTCTCACAACTATTGTATTGGGTTCTATTCCGTTAATAAAGGCGTCTAATAATAGTTTTTCAGTTATATTCTCCATGTACAGGAAGCTATCAGTTGTAATTTTAGGGTGGGCCATAAAGTTGAGCGGATTTTAAAAAATCACATAAAAAAACTACAAAACTCAGGAAAGAAAGAATATATTTATAATAAAGAAAACAAATGGAAAAATCATTTTTTTAAAATAACATCGGTGAGATGTGTGCCATATAAACGTACACACTCCTCAAATCTACTCCTCAAATTCGTGAAAACTCGCTGGCACATCGCTCGTGGGATAGCGGACATTTCCTTGCGAATGTTGTCTTTGAGCTGGGCAATCATCGTCGGTTTATTGGCGTAAACGCGACTTTTGAGGTGCCCCCAGAGAAAAAACTCCAATGGCGTGAGATCTGGGTTCCGGGGAGGCCACGGAATGTCCCCTCGACGCGATATCAGTTTTCCATTAAACATTTCGTTTACAACTGCTAAAGACTCATTTGATGTATGGGATGTCGTGCCATCTTGTTGAAACCAGGTCCTGCGGTTGTAGGCTTCAAAATTATGTAGTTGTGGAAAGAAAAAGTTACGTAACATTACCGTGTAGCGATCAGAATTTACTGTTATTGTCTGGCCTCGCTCATTTTCGAAGAAATGGGGTCCGATGATTCTTTGGGTCGACATGGCCGCCCAAACTGTAACTTTAAGCGAATGCAAAGGTCTTTGGTGTTTCAGTTGGGGATTTTCTTCGGCCCAATACCGACAATTTTGTTTATTGATAAATCCACATAAATGAAAATGAGCTTCATCCGAGAAGAGAATATTGTTCAAACTCTGAAAACGTTCTAACATTCTTTCGGCAAATGCACGACGTAAATGGTAGTCATTTGGTTTCAAGTCCTGGACTAATTGAAGTTTATACGGGTGTAATTTAAGATCTTTCGCCAAAATACGCCTTAATGATGTCCTTGATATGGCGAGCTCAGCTGATCTCTTTCGAGACGACTGCTGGGGATCGCGCCGTACAGACGCCGCTACTTCGCTTACATTTTCCTCCGTTCTTATCGACCTTGGACGCCCCGCAGATTTTTCATTCAATATCGAACTCGAAGACTCGGAACTTTCTGACCCACGATCTGATCACACTTTCACACGGACATTGGTTTAAATCATGTAAATTAAACTGAGAGCTTAAAATTATTAAATTAAATTAAACTTTAATTTAAAAATTAAATTTTAATTATTAAATTAAATTAACACCGCCCAATAATGCACGAATCGCCATTTTTATAATACGCCTTTACACAAAACGCACGCTGCTCACCGGTGAAACGCTCCATGGCAACTAAATTTCCAAGAACCAAGTTACCTATCCCCACTACCCGCACCCTGCTCCCGCGTGCTTGTCAGGAGTAATACGATTTTGATATTTTTTCTTTCTTTCTGGCTCACCTGTATTATATGTATCGAAAATATATATTCTATTCAACTCTAGTAATAGCGTTCCGCCAATTACCCAATAAGAAACTCGTTTCAGAATCTCTGTATATTTGCATTTGCCTACATATTACGTGCATACAATCACATATATTTTTTTTGTACCTTGAATGAATTTTCAACCAATTTACTTTTAATACATAAATAAAGTACATCGATAGCCTTGCAGTTCGAACGCTGTTCTCCCGCAGGATAAACGCGTGTTCGAAGTCTGCACGCACTTTAATTTTTTTCAAATCATGTGCGTAGTACACATTAATTATTACTTCCTTCGCTACAGGAAAACATCGCGAGGAAATCTCAGTAAAGTTCTCAAAGCATCTTCTAATCGGCATAACCGCACTTGGCTACTACGGCAGACTAAGGCCATGCATTATATAGGAGCCCAACTGTGGGTTAATACGGGTTGTAATGATGATGGACATAAATAAAATGAAATATTAAGAGAGTGAGGTATTGGTGCATAAATACTAAAGCTTTCTCGTGGAAACTAAAACTATTCCATATGTTGATTAAGCTGTTAGTAAACGTACGTATCAAACAGTTATTCGAGTTCTGTTCCCTATTGTTTTTCTTCCACGTGTGACCTTTAACATTTATGGAGAAACGCTTAATTTGAATACACGTTCCACGGCCTGTCCAGAGTAATGGTTTCTAGATCGTGGTCAGCTGTTGTTTTTGTCAATGATTGTTGAGACAATTGGCCATAACGAAACTGGATATTTTAGATTCTATGTGTTAAAGCTACAATTGGTGAACAAATCATAAAATAGATCTCAATGCTCAATATACCGATTCTTAGTGTATTTTTTTTTGTATTAATAAAAATATTTATTTTAAAAAGGCTTCATGACTATTATTGGATCCATTCAAGTAAGTCATTGTACTGTAGTCTCAGAATGGATAAATAAAGACTCCCTGTCCATAACGAAAGTGCATCGCGAGTCTTTACTAACTAATAACTCACCTAAATCTTGGTGATTTTATTTCAATTTAAATTATAACAAATCGATAATTTTAATCGTATCACTTATAAAGCGAAATGTAACTATATGAAGACATTAATGTGCTCATATGGTGAACATGATGATTGATGCATTGCCTGCGTTTGTCGTTATGTGTACAACAAAATAAAGCACTCAAGGTCACGGTTACTTAATTAAAGTTCATAGTTTTTGTTTGATTATAAACTTATCTAATGGTAAGTTGCATTATACACCGAAGAGATGATTCGCACCGTTCTCTTTCAATAGAGATAATGTCATTCTAAAAGTGTTACGTATCTACAACTGTTTGGTATTATATCAACAGCTCGATACTAAATTGTTACAACTGTTATATAAGTTTGAGTTTTACTTTTTTAAGTAAAACATTATATAATAGCGCTGCATAAAGTTTATAATTACGGCTCAACGGCTGTTCATACAAACTCACCAAGTAGTAACATGTTATAAGCTGAACATTCTCTTCGCGTAGAAGACATGAAACTGTGCTACGAGTGCTCTACGAAACTACTACGACATTGAATAAGTTTAAAACTACATACAGTGCGCTGCATCCATGCATATAATTAATTCATTTTACGATTTGTTTAAAGTTCTATTTGAGATTGTATGATGTTATTTCTAAGCTCATTAAAAGCAAAAAAAGTTTAAATAGAATTGTTCTGTTTAGTATATATTTCTGATTACATAATGTACCTTTCAAATGGTAAAAGAATTTATGGAACAGGTGCCTCGGTTCAAGATATTACTTTTCGCATAGACGCAAACTAACAAAAGTCGCACTGTCTCTATATAGATATGCCCGGCATCCCGAATGAGAGGACGAATTTTGGTGGGGGTAGACATTTATGTGACAGATAAATATAGATTCTTGGGTCGTAGGTATTTGTGATATAGTGAGTGTTCTTTTTTTATTATTTGTGCCTTCCTATGCGATAGTTGGCGGATCATCCTGATTTTTCTTCTGTTCAATCATGATCTATTAAGTCAATATACAAACCGCACAGCTGAGCTCCGACTGAGTGACATTTGTATCCCGTTCCGATTAATAGCAATACCGTACCTGACCCTTTTGTTAATTAGGTTGACCCATTTATGGAATTTCTTTGCAACGCGACGCGTTCGAGGGTTGTTAGTGAGCGCGCACAGGTCGAATGACAATTGGAATTTTCGCTTCCCACAATTTCTTACAGAAATACGGAACGAGAACCTATGTTAATATAATTTATAATATAAGATACTGTTTATGAATTGCCGATTGAAATAAGATTTATTTTGCCGTGAGCTTTATAAAATTAGGTATAGCTTAGTCTATTTCCTAGTCACGCGTACATTTACTTGCCAGATAAATGTTAATTTTGATTTAATTTTTGTTGTACTGAAAATATTTACCAAGAACAAAGTCCACTAAATCAAACTTTCGAAAGAAACTTTAGTCTTCTTTTTTATATAAATGACCGAAATTTGAGCTACCGGGCGAACTGACAGTAATTGGACATTACCGCCCATGTAGTTCCATTGTGCGAAACACATCAACATCACGTTATCGCACGAGATGGAAGCGGCTTATTATTTACTTATAGCAACAAAGAGAAAGTGTTTTCAGTAGTAGATGTTCATGTTGCATGGTTTATAAATTGCCAGCCATACACCGTTAGACGAGCTTATTTTAATTATTTAAAATAAATAATATAATTAAAGAAATGCCAGAATAATTGATTTTTATATTACCTGACTGATTTATTTTCTAACTGGCTGGTGTCCTGTGCGCTTCGTTTCACCTAAAAAATTTGCCATTCGTAAGACGTAAAAAAAAAATTATTTTTTTATTGTTTATGATTTTTGTTATTGTTAAGCAACTTGGGTATACAATGTTATTGGTTTTGCCACCTTGAGCAAAACCAAATGAACTTGTCGGTGTAACAACGCGGGATAATGTGTTTAGTGTTGATGTTTTTTTTAGTGTTCCAATGTAATATACAAAATTTCATATTAATACGACCCAAGGTTCAAAAGATAAAAATCACTGCCATCAGCGCCACCTATCCGGCACTAACGTAATTATGTTCGTAGAAGTTGTCATGTCGCCCTTTACATGTATGTAAAGTTTCATATCAATTGGGCTCACAATTCTCGAGCTTTAGGTGAACTTATATACACACATACATTTTCTTTTACATATTTTCTAATTAAGATTAACATCTATGTAACTCTATCTATAGAAGAAATGACACGTTGCGGTCGGTACCGAAAGTACACCTCAGTAGCACCGTGAACGAACATCAAAGAATAAATTATAAGTAAATAAAAGTCCTCGCACTAGGATTTTCCGTGATGAGGGTGACATGCACAAATATAACATTACATGAATCAGGCATATAATTCCCCAGAAGCATATGACATCCTCTTTTTTCGACGCTGTGAAAAGTAATTTCCGAGCTAATAACAAGATTAGATTTACATGACAATATCGGCACATCCCAATTCAAAACGGAGATTTCGATCGTCCATTGCTCTACGAGTCGTGTAGACGTAACCTAATTCCGGTCTGAATGGCTAATGGGCAACGGTTACTGCGATTCAGCGGGTTGGAATTCAGCGCAGCTTCAATATTAACCACCGAACCGTTAGGTATTAATGTCTCTCATATCAGTGTGTATTCTTTGTTCTTGTTACATCAAATTTCGATTGTTTGATTTTTCAATGTAGGATTTTAGGAATATTTCAGAAATGGTAATATGGACTTACAATTCGTTCATGACTTGTTGAGTCATTTTTTTTATCCGTCTACGTGACGTAAAGGAAGGTTTATGTATTTAAAAGATGATTTTTGTTGTGTTCTGTAAATAAAACACGTGAATCGATTTAAAATAATTGTTACGATAACGACTTCATATTGTCGGTGTCATTTAAGACATGATAAAAATCGAAAGTCGATATAGCGACGATTTTCTTTAACGATACGGTCTTAACTTAACCTTAATCTTAGGTATAATGGGAGGCATCTTCTAGGTGCAACAGACTCCCTAGTGAGAACGGACCTTGGTTTAGGGTGTGTGACCGTGACATAAATAGTAAGAAATTAGTAGGTCAACTTATTACTCACTTTTTGCTTATTTCCAGTTCACTTAATATTGATATCTCCTACTGATCTATCCTAGGTTTCTACATGAGGCATACATCTTTAATTTTTATATCCTTATAAAAAATGTTCAACAGATTAAATCCCTTTGATCGACTATAATTTTTATTAGGGGACTTTAAACTTTCTCATAGTGTAAAGAGACATATGTACGTACTTCACGGAGATACATTGTTTCATGGTTAAGGTGATGATGGTAACTTGGGCCAAGATAACATGTGATCTTGATTCATATCTTTAAAAATATCTCGATATTTTAAATTAAATATATGAATTAAAATGTTACGAAATAATACATTTGTTCGCAGATGTGTGCGGGTGAGCAGGTAATCCGCGTAAACCGCAATAAATGGAAACTCTGAATACCTTGTTGCCGTACTGTAGGTGGTTTTTGTGGTAATTCAAAGCGAGATTAGTCATTGTCTGTTATTGTGTAAACCGTTTATTTATTAAAATAACTGAGGAAGTATAATTTATGTATTGTTGCCCAATATAGGTCAAATTTCTAGTGAGGACCAGATTATACTCATAGGTACGTGAAATTCAAGTTCATTTAATAATCTAGGTATTACGTTAGTGCATCATAGTATTGCTTTTACTATATGCTACTCCCTACCTCAAGCGATACTTATATTTTTATTTATAACTAAGCCATAATTTCGGGGTTATGTTCGATGATCAAACGGAACTTTTCAGGGATGAGTCGCGTGTCTGTACATATAACGTTTGGTGAGTCATTGCCGTTTTTGAGTATATAAAAAATCGTATATAAAACTTGCCATTAAAATTTATCCTCTATTACATCACCGCGTGCAACTTCCGTTCCATAGTGAATATACACCCTTATTCCGGGATTCGTTCACAGAACCACGCGAATTCGATTCGAATTTAGTGTTTTATTTATGTGAAATAAAGTTTCAAATGTAACGTCGCGTCTGCAGCGGTGAAAACATAATAACTATATGTACAATTTCCGGTTATATTTGAAAGAAAAATATATAACACTGATCTCGTGAGCAGTACGACAGAACAATTTCGGCTGAAGTCGACTGTGCGCTACAAAGTATAATCTCTCTATTTCCATACAAACGTCTCAGTTGACTAAAGCCGGCTACTTCAATGTCACTTATACTACGCCAGGCCAGTAAACTGCATCATACTCCCAGCCTGGATGCATTCAAATACATATTAGATAACAGCTAATTGTGCTGTTAAGTTAAAACATGCACCAATCTTTTAATTGCTCGCAATTAAGTACAAATATTTCTCGTGTATATTCAGAATACGTGTTGTCAAAATTATTTGTAGAAAAAAACATAGGTACTATATTAGATCTTAATTCAAATATAATAAATTACTTTCACAAATTAAACCTTTGTTTAAACTTCGTTTTGCATTAATTTAACAAACTTATCTCTTATTAATGGTTAAATAAAAACCTTTGCTGTGGTTTTATCTGTAGATATTTGACCTTAATAAATGTTTCTTCACCATGTCTAATAGATTATATTATATAGACTAGGGGTGTTATGGATATGAAATTTCGGATCAATATATAGATACGGTTACATGAATAATACGGATTTGTAATTATTTTGGATTATTCGATCGTATTTCCGAGTCATTTTTGAACGACCGTACAAATATTGCAACTTTTTACAAAAATTATAAATTTATTATTATCGTGTTACTTTTTTGTTGTATAATAGAAAACATTGGCAGACGCGCCGGCAATCTAGTGTGAAGCGTTTGGTCACGCGTCCGTCATATGGATGCGCTAGGTTATTCCTCACACGTCATGCCTTTGTATGTATGTCCTGAAGCGCTGATTCCGTGCCGGCCTGTGAGTTAGCTGCACGACCGAATTAAGCATTATCGTTTAGTTAATTTCTCCGTCTCCGTGTCGACTAGTGAACAAATCATTGGTCAGACGAAAACCCACGTCATTCTCAAATGTTACATTTGCATTATTCCGTAATGTATAGAAGGTATCGTTAGTTGTTATTACGTTTGTTTTCATAATGACACCAATATATAAATATATATATATATATATATACGTCATCGTGGCAAAAACCGTAATATATGGTGATGAGAAACTTTGAACAAATTTAGTTGAATAGTTTAGTTAGTTTTTAGTTTTATTTTATAATATTTTGTTTACTTGTTACAAACTAGTAAACCGCCCTCGCTTCGCTTCAGATAAATTAAGCATTACGCTTAGAAATAGAACCTGCATTGTTTAGGACTGTGTTATTCTCGTTCTGTGAATCAAACATATGTATAATAATTTATAACTTTTTTTATTAATAACAAATTCTAACAACTATTGTTTTGGGTTCTACTGTGTTAATAAAGGCTAAATTTGTTATATGCATATATTATCTTTCTTAAATAGAAATATCATGCTATACAATTGCAATTTTATTTTTAAAGGACCACTAATATTAACTAATATGTATATTGTGAATTAGAGTTTTGTTATTATTTTGCATTTCAGAAATGAAGATAATTTCTAAGATTATACTATATTACCATATACCTCGTAGCCCAGTTGGTAGTGACTCTGCCTGCGGAGCGTGGGGTCCCGGGTTCGATTCCTGGCCGGGGCAGATATTTATGTGACAGATAAATGTTTGTTCTCGGGTCATGGGTGTTTGTGATGTGATAATTGTGTATGTCCATGCCACCCGCAACACAGGGAATCCTAGTGCGGGGGTCTGAGTGTGTAAACGTTATTTATTTATTTATTTAGTATTATATACCGATGATATTATATTAAGTTTCGTGACTTAGATTACATTCCTAAATGAAATCAAAATGGTCAATTAATTTTCGAAATATTTGTATGTACAGCACGATGTAGATACCTTTAACTTGTCTGCGCTAGAAATGAGTGAACCAATCGTAATCGAACAAACGAACCTTAAACATTGTAACACGCAGAGGTTTTCCTAATCCATTAATATCTCGCCCGTTCCTGTCAGTTATTCATGCTCTAAATGGCGGGACGTGACGTCACGCGCCTGAACACGTTGTGCCACTCGTGCCATGTTGCAACGTCGTGTTTGCATTCGTTATCCAAGTGTATCTATAAATCCAAAATCCAAAGGAATTTTATAAAATACTTAGTGTCTTATGTCGTAACAAAGACATGTTCTTTTTCTTAAGTCGTCAAAGATCACACGAACCGCCTGATGGTAATAGGTCTCCGTCGCCTATGTACCTCAGTAACAACAACATATATCCTTAATGTACATAAAGCGATCAGTTAGAATGTTATTATTGTACAGAAGATGAAAACTACACTAACACGTTGAAAACGAAAAATGTATATTGTTTGTATTTTGAAAAACTTGTCTCCGAAACTATCTTAACTGATAAGAATGACATATGGAAAATGTTCATTTAAAAAGTTCTTTTTACTTTAAAATCGCTTTATTATTATTTCGAGTTGAACTAAAACAGTTTTGCAGAGCCAAATGTATAAATGTAACGTACCACAGTAATCATAGTTCTCGACAGACCTGAAAACCACAAGGATTATTTTCCCAAATCCAAGCGAGTTATGATTACTGGTTTGAACTTATGTTTCATAATCTGATTTATTGATACTATAATATTCATATAATAATTAGTACAATCCGCTGAAGGCCTCAAGAACGTACCTGAACGTGTATCCACGTCATAAACTCATAAATAGTCTTACTCCGTACCGGGCGCTTTGATTCAGTTCAGTGGGCCGGAAAGCGCCCCTTGCCAGTAATACTACGGCTGTGCTATCCCAAATATGGATTTAATTTTCCTTGGAGCTCGGATCAGATTAACTTTATTGCTGAAATTAACATCGCTTTTATTACTGTTGACACGTTACGAGATGTAAATTCCGTCTATCCTCGAGACCGAGCCATCTTCGCTTGCTACCGGTGCATCTCATCTCGTCGGACAGGTGTTGGGTTTTTATTTGACTGACTACAAAAAATAAACTGTTGACGCGTTCAAAATGAAGTAAATAATATTAGAATTGTTTTCAATGGTCCACCACATGTTATGTGGGTACTTTATACGATGGACACCGGTAATAGCGACAAATAAGGCTGTGGTCCCACTTGATGTTATTCAATACGAAACACAAACATTTTTTTACATAAAATATGTTAACGCTTGACAACCATCCCACCTGATGGTAAGTGGTGATGAAGTGTAAGATGGTGAACGCACTGACTTGTAATAGCCTATTCACTCTCCTCTTGAAGACTCCCACATCGTAAGTAAGCGGGAACACCGACGCGGGCAAGTTATTCCAGTCGTTTGCAGTGCACGTAACGAATGAAGACGCAAACCGCGTCGTCCAAACAGGTGGTACGTTCACTACGTAAGGGACATTGTAGTTTTCATCGTGAAAGAAAGGTATTCAAAGTTAAATTTGGCACATTTGCCTTAAAAAGGTAGTAAAAAAATTGCTTCAATAGGTTTGTGAAGAATCGACAACAGAGACTTACTACATCTATAACATATGCAACGTTCACATTTCGCTCTAAAACCATAAAGTCTACGTCGTAAAATAAAGTCTGTCATAAATAAATTTCCTCGTAGACTCCAATTGAGGAATTTTACTATACTGCCCTATTTAATTCAGAAGCTGAACATAAAACGAATATAAGTTTACCTAACTTTTACTATAGATTATGGATAAAAATTGATTACAATTATCGCGTGATTAAAAATTTATGAGAGTGAATTTTATTTTGGTAATATTCTTGAGCGGAATGTATTCGGGTGATGGAGTTAATAGCAGTGACGAAAATCGGAACATTAAACATGTTGATTTAATTGTTAACGTAAAGCAAAGAATATATTTTAATTACTTCTCGTCTTACTCCGTGTTTTAGATGTCTGTGATTTTGGTGTATATGTTACAGTTAAAACCAGTTTTTAGGTAGGATGCGTTTTCCCTAGTTAGAAGTAGTTTTTACTAAATGCCTTTGTTAAAACTAGAATTAACTAATGCTCAAAATTGAATATCAGTTAAAACTAGTTCTTACTAGATAAAACACGTTTTTCCGAAGTGAGTCTCAGTCAAAACTGTTCTCAAAGTTCATCGTATCTTATTCTAATTGATCCCGAGACGTCCCTTGATTCGACAAGTGCGGGGGAATCCCTTTCCGAACGCTATCGGCGCGCTGTGTGCTCGTTCAATCTAACCTAACCTAACCATTTTTAAGCCGCCCTTTAATAAAAATTGATAAAATCCACGCACCGCATAGTTATTCGTGTTCGATTGTAATACTTGAATTAGAGTCCATTTAATAAAACGTTCGGCGTTTTTCTCTGTTTGTGCGAGTATGAATAAGGGAAATGAATCGACCTGTTGTGCTGATAAATTGTTTCACTCAGGTCGCGATAGAGCGCGCGCTTTGAACGAACATTGATCTATCTCAATTTGTCCCACGTCCGCTCCAGATAGGGCCAAAGGGTGCTAATGTTATGATATTCCTAAATCGCGGCTGTATTTTTACCCTATATTAGGGTTTCGTACATCCGGTGCAAGTAAATCGTTTCAGAATCACTTTTATATTACTTTTACGTTTAGGAAAATAAAAAATAATTTTAAATGTTCTTCGGTGTGTGAATAATTTTTACACGACTTAAATGACAAAATTTATTACAACACGTTTGATGATACACACTTATTTCTATTCCTAAAATATTTCCGCACGTGCCACATACATATAAAGACATCTCTTACTGTTAGCGCTCGTGAATAAGCCGAACTCAAGCCATTATGTCGAAGTTTAGTAGATATATAATGCCTATGTAATCGGTCAGCTTAAGGGGATTAGTAATTTAATGGCATCAAAACAATGAGGCCTTTTACTATCCAGTCGATGATGATATTGATTTATAGCTTACAGACGCTCTGGGAGGTATTTGACAGGCAATCTAAACTATTTTAGGTCGACGAATTTTGCAAAGTTGATTAATTTATACCAATATTATAGTTTTAATATTATATTATTATTATATTATTTTAATATTATTGTAAAAGCTGTGAAGGCGGATTCCAAAGAAATCTCATTCTTAAGCAGAAACGGTTGATCCTTCAGATGGGCTTAGCAGAACCACAGTCAAAAAGCAATGAAAACTTAGGGCTTCGAGTACTTCGGAAGCGAATAGAAAATGTATTATATTAAATTGGAATTCTGTCAAGGATTGGTAAAAATCATTCGTCAACACATATATTTGAAATTGATAGAGTTCCGGAACCCGATACCTAAAACAGTGAAGTTTAGGCGATAATAAAATTAAAAGACCCTTGATGGAAATTCTGGTAAAATTGTACTTCCTTATACATTTAGAAAGGGTAGGCGTACCGCCTAAAGTCTTGTAACTTGACGATAATGAATCGTCTGGCCGTGACCGTGATCCATGCAATTATGTGGAATTGTCGGTTGGAAATGCAAAAGTCGGACCTGTTCCTGTCACAGTTACAATTGATAAATTATCTACGTATGTAGTACACATATAATGAAACATTAACGATGAAGAAATCTGTACATCGAATATTTCTTCAAAAATGTAGTTGCTACATGTTAGGTACATGATGTAGGGATGGGATGTTATGGATATGAAATTTTACCGGTTTCTGTTACGGTTACGTATATGAAATTATTTCGGATTGTCCGATTGTTTCGGCTAATTTCGGTTACAGATATTAGATGATTTAGAAATCGGAAAAAAATTTATAATGTATTTACAATGTAACACTTTGACTTTATGTCAAGGTATTATCTGTTATTACAATAAAAACTGTCTAAAAATGAGAGCGATGCGTCAAGGGTATCAGCTCGACTGGCGAAAACCTGGCATAATGTGTTTCATTTAGACTGCCCCAATCCGAAATTATTCGAAACTCTTTTATCGGATTCTGTTACTATTTCGAATATATTTTTATTTCGGATGTAAGATAGTTTCGGTTACGGTTACAGAGCTTCATGACATCCCTAATATAGAGCTGAACACAATATTTTTTTATTTTTTTCTTTGATTTTATGTTACTTAGTAACTCTCATAACGCATGAATCGATTTTAATGAAATTTGGTATGATGATATGTTATCATTATCACAATCAGAATTACTTTTTACGACGGAAGAATCCCTTAAGGCACTGTCTCACTGCTGCGATAAAATGTTTTAAGGCATTACTGAGTTTTCGGTCTTTATATCTTGAAAGGTCTTAAAACTCCGAGCCATTTCTTATACACAAAACAAATCATAATCGTTTCATAAACAACAGTGTTATTGTTTTATAGGGATAAAACAATTTATACACAGAAATATAGAATTTTCTCCTTGTTTGTCGTTGGTGAAAAATATAGCGATATGTGCGGGCGTCAATAAAGGATTTTATATCCTTTTAAAGAATAAATCCAATAACACTGAAAATCGGAATTAATAATATGAAATATGATAACGAAAAAAATGTCCCACGGGGTTTTACGCAGTGTTGAAAAAAATATCAGGTGTTTTTAGAAAAAAAACCTTGAATTTACATTAAATAGAATAATTTTTAACAATACATTTCGTATCTATGTCAATCTCGTAAAGAGAGAGTGAGAATATTTTGAGTTTGTGTGTGTAATACGGGGGGTAATTTCAGGAACCATGACAGCTATTTCTTTCTTTTTCTTTAATCATTCTTTTAACATTCGAAATTTACGTTATGTATGTATGTAAAATTTTCATTTTTTGTATTTACAAAATATCTGGTCATATTCTGAATCTAAATCTTATAATACGGTGATGGTACTATTAGTTAAGTCCGTAACTACGTTTGTAGATGCGAATGCGACTCTCTAAAACTGATATTATTTGAATAAGTGAAGCATATATAAGCCTAGCTTCGAAATGGGTCATGCGACGTCGGCAGACACGTTCAGTATGTTCAGGGCTTCGCGATGCAACGTTTGTACTCAAACAAACTCCTGTCCTGTCTGTCTTTCCCCGGGGAGTACATTGTACGAGTACATCAAATTTGAACAGGGTTTATGGAGCCGTCTGCCATTTCAAAAGGATTACTGGGTTTTTAAATAACTCACGAGCGGATAACAGTTTCATCATTCTCGGTCGACACAGACATTTCTGTGACACATAAATGTTTGTTCTCTGAACTTCATTATTGATATCTTGATCACACAAAAACAATCAACCAAAACAGAGAAACCCTGTTCACGGGATTTAACACTGTTGCGGTCAATTAAGCTATGGTTAACAACAACAGTACACTTTTGAAGTTATATTTCAAATACTATCTTTTTCGGGCTTTAAACATAATTATTAGATATTGTTATGGTCTGTGGACTTCAGTTTCTATTTAAAAGCATGCGAGCTGTACATCTGTTTGTTGGTTACTTATCGATATCTCTATATATTAATATGTGAGGGGAAACATTTGCGCACCCTTTTCTTCTTTGTTTGTTATCCGATTGTCATTGTTTCACTTTTGTGTAGTAGCTATTGACAAGCTTTAGCTTTAGCGTTATTAGTAAAGCAAATTTGAAAAACATTGTTTTCAACAAAATTATAAATTATTTATATACATAAGTTGAGACCAAAATGTTCAGTACCTTTTTTGTTCTATTCATCAACTTATTTTCTTTTTTTATATTATTTGGTAAATATTAGTAAATAGTTGAAGCACAAAATCCGTCAATGTCAAACACATATTAGTCTATGCTCAAATAGTCGCAAAAGTAGAAATTGTTTGTAAGGTATTTACAATACAACAAAAAATTCTTTATATAAGAGTACCCTAGAACAAAACATAAACACGAAAAAAGGCAACACAGGGCGATCGTATCGCTAAAAACGATCCCTTTCAGACCTCTCCGGGCAGAGATAACATGTGTGCGGAATAATGAGGGTAGAAGTAAAGGTAGGGAAGGAATTGCAAGAAGACACAAAAAAAGTGGTTGAAAAATTGTAGACAGTTAAAGAGACTGTAATAAAGTGCTCTTTAATTTGCCTTTTGAACGAGTTTGTTGAGTCGGCACGGCGACTAGAGTATCGTATGTGAATCTTTTCGTTATAAAAAATGGCACAGTGTATGTATGTACAAATTATACACACACTAAAAGTCGGTCTTAGTTAATTTAAAATGCGGGATTTTTTTATTCAAAGAGAAAAAGCTTTATCGCTGTGACGATAAAGACTCCTTGGTTGAATATACAGAATTATTTGTTACAATAATATTATAACTTATTCTATTATATTTATCTCATTATATTGCGACTATATACTACCTTGTATAATATTTTGGCATCTTCTGATGGTATCGTATCTGCAAGTACCGTATTACAGCAACCGATCAAATTTATTTTTACACCGATATTTTGTCGGTCATCATAATTCTGGACATAATCCATTGCCCATCTATGACCCCGCAACTTGGACAATTTGAAGAGGTAACTTTACGCATCATATAAACAAAATTTGTTACTAGAAATGTGTCCAGGATCGGAGTCTCAAAGCTGTTATAGTCTCATTTCTGTATACAATATCCATTTATCTATCCAAGAGGATCCTAATGGGTGTGGCTGGATTGTACGGTACCATATTCCTTTCTCCCTCGATCTCTTATCAAAATATTCTTTGCAAACTTATAACAATCATACCTCAGTGTACAGATATAGTTTGGGAATGAAGGGAACAAATTTAACTCTATTTCATCAGAAGTTGCTTGTTTAGTTAAACAATCAACTTGTTCGTTGCCCTTTATACCAATTTGAGATGGTTTCCATTGGAAATTGCTGTACCGAACTCTTTGAATATGTCAAAATAACGGAATTGTCGTAATTCAATGATTCCGAATACGATAAGGCTTCATAAATAGCTACTAGCTCAGCTTCCCTGATATTTATATTTAAATTTATTTAAAAAAAATGCGGGATTAAAATTAGATTTCCGCCCCAAGGGATGTAAGTCAATTTTAATTCAAGCTAAGTTATGATGAGACATTTAAAATTCGTGTAGTTGAATGGATCCTAATAATTGTTTTTTTAGTTAAATATTGCTACCGAGTGTGAAGTTTACATGGTACTCGCTCGATAGAGTTGAAATTTCTACACACAAGTTTTGGCCCTCGTGAGAATAGTATATAATCATAATAGAAACAATAACAAATATATGCAATATATTATACACTAAATAAATTGTTCAAATTGCCCGCAACCCCAAGGTCGGATCATCTTTTCTTCACAATTCTCCCTGATATGGTTATCAAATGAAAGGGTTTGACAAGCGGAAAAGGATAAAGCTATCAGTGACATGACACTTAATATGGCGAAGACCCGCAGAGACGAGACGAAAATATTCACTTATGCGTTATCAAGACAGATAAATTAAGACAAACCATATAATTTAAAAGCACAATATTTTGTTTTACAAAATGATATGTAAAGAGCTCCATTCATCTTTTAGTTCCAGTCAACCTTTCCTGCTCTGGGTGCTTGGAGGTTGGAGACTTCGTGGCTTAGTTTTCGCACTACATAGCCGTTCCCTTCTTTTTTATTACATTTGTAGTTATATAGTTTTCTAAAGGTTACCGTGTCATGTGTTACATAAAATCGGTGAAGGTAAGTAAATAATGAGGCTAATGCCAGCACGCTAAGTGGATGAACGGCTTCGGAAGCCGTGCAGGGAGGTCACGTGGTCCGCTAGCTCATAACCGGGTTCGGATTGAGCTTGTGACACTGATGATCTTATGAAGTGTATGTCCTTGATGTAGGCGAAGAGGCCAACTCAAATATTCTTAAATGTATGTGGACACGTTGTCCTGTTGCTAAGCACCTAGATCTTCTAGACAACCTTCGGGTACTGGACATTCTATAGAGCCAACGTTTTTTCTCGCATGAACCATACTGAGTAACGATGCTGATGTAGCAGAAATCTGTACCATGCAGCTTAATACCCATGATGATCATGATGGTAAGATTCTTAACATACCTATCACTTTACTAGATTAAAATAGGGAATATTTTTAATGTGTTTCGAATACCGTAGCGCTGTGCTATTAAAAAAAGTAGATTATTGGTTTCCTTTTTTCCCGGAAACACATCGATAATGCAAGTTGAATTCATTCTTAAAGGATTCACGGGATTGAGTGCGTCTAATGGCTACAGAAAGGAAAGGCGATCACTGGTAACAGTATTGTGTTGCTCTAACTAAAATTTCAAAGTTGCTAATTGGAAATAGCAAAACGTAAAAATAAGTTTAACCACATAGTTTTAGATAGTGACGCTGCCTACAAACCACATGGTCTCAGATTTAATTTACGACCTAGAATTATTCTGACAGAAAAAAATATTGATGTATTTATCCTAAGGCGTTAGTTAGTTGAATGCCTAATAGTATAATGTCCATATTACCGTAGGAAATCCTAATGCGGGAAAACGCGAGCACAAACGAGTAGGTCCGTCTATTTTATAAAATTATCGAACAGCCATTAATGCCATACGTTCACAGTATCAAGTTAGGGTCCCGATCTCGAGTTAACGGCCGCGACACAACACGCGTTGTTCCCAAACTCGTAAACGCCTGATGAAATCAAAGCCGAGTTGGTGGTAATAATATCATTTTATGGCCTTAGTTCGTCCTAACTCTTGTTTTACATGTACATCATACAGCGGTATAATTATATTCAGAGTGATTGCAGTGATAATTTCCAGTGGGCTGCTAATACTCGTAGATTGAAGCTAATAAAAATAAAATAAACACGTTTTAAAATTTGTTTCCCGATACAGGAAGGTACAACGCGAATCTCATTTTACCTCGCAGGCGGATCATCGAGCCACGGTTATCAATCTATAACAGTATTAGAGATATTAAAGCTTAGATGATTGGTCTTTTGTTGATTTTAATTAATGTTAAGCACGGATTATATTGGAGCGCTCGTTATAAATACAGTTTGTAGAGATTGTTTTAATATACAAATACCCCGCAGGGAAATTTGTAGTGCTCCTGCCTGCCTAGCAACGGGTGCCGGGTTTTTTTCGTCACCGGAGCAGGTTTCATTCCTTACATGTGACAGACAACTGTCTCGGTTCGGGGTGGATATTTGTGATGTCTAATATATGTATGTACTTTAACATGTTTATACGTTCTTATTAATAGTTCATGTTACAACCCAGGTCACCAGGACATCCATACTGATAGCAAAGAATTTAATGCCGATACGCTAAGTATTGAAAAACAGTTAATGGAAATAAAATAGTGATTCTCATACATTTTTGTTTTTATTAAATTTTTTCTATTAGTTTACACTCTCTAATATGAATGTAATAATATATATGACCCCATAGTCCAGTTGGTAGTGACCGTGCCTGCCGAGCGTGGGGTCCCGGGTTCGATTCCGGCCGGGGCAGACATTTATTAGACAGTTAATTTTTGGGTCACGGATATTTGTGTATGTCCTTGCCACCGGCAACACAGGGAATCCTAGTGAGGGTGTAGACGTTTATTTATTTATTGTTTATTTATATATCTTGTTCAAATTTTCAATCGTTAATAAATTACTTTTAATTTATCCACTCAAGTTTAAATACGTTTTTGAAACTAGTAGTGGATGACTATATTAATTTGATCTAAATAATTGATGATCAAATATTAATTTATTAATAAAATGTATTTTAACACAGTATAATTAAAAATTGAAGTTTCTGCGCCATCTATGATTCCGTTAAAAACTAAACTGTGAACATTATCACGACGTACGAGTAACAAGACAGTTAAATGTAAGAAACACAGATGTCACTATATCTCATATATAAACCCAACTGGTTTGTTTAGTAACAAATAAATATCAAATAATAACATTTTTTGATCCAATTACGAAATTTTTTTTTATATTATTTGTCATATTATCATTTTAACGTATAGCGAATAATATAAAAATTTAAATGTATTAGATTCGCTCAAGAAAACGTCAACCTTTGAGCCACTCACTTCGCTTACTATGCAAATTACTGAGACGGCGTCTCAGCTGCACCCGCCGATTGGGTATAACAGGGCTGGCTCAACGGCGAGGATTCAAATTAATTTTGTGTTACCGGAAAGAAGAGGACAAAAAAGTAAAAAATTCCAATCAGACGCAGTTACAAAATATTGTTATTGTAAGTTATAAACTGTTATTGTAACTAACAAAACAGGGCTTGTTGTTTCTTTTTCGAGAAACATAATCATTTCTTTTGCAAAATATGTAGTAATTGTACTAGAAACAACTGTTACTCGGTTCATAGGCGTTTTATTAATTTATCATGTTATCCCCATACATCTAATTTATCCTTTTGATTCATACATCTATTGTTTTAATGATTTATAGTTTCGTTCAAACAAGCATTTTGTTTTGTAGGAATCATGTTGGGAGTGTCGTGTTCGTGTTGGACAGCCCTGCAGTTTCAACCCTAAGATATTGATTATTCTTGAATATCGAATTATGGTTATGCATAATGTTAGCGGACTTTAAGTGACGCTATTATATTAACAAGTTGGCCCGATCGGCAGATTTCAATTAGTCCTTTCAGATAATTATTATTCATTCTCTAACACTAAGGAAGTTGAAACTTGATCTTTGATTTTGTCATTCTTCTCGTTGACCGCAAACAGGCTACGGGGATGCTACATAGGGGCCACAAGGGTAAGTAGGTTCTTGTAATCCATCGTCGAACTGGCGCAACGCGTGCTTCGGTTTTATTTGTATTTAAGGTTCAGTACATCCGATAAAAAAGGGATTCTTGTTGGATCGTTTCCTTTTCTGTCTGTCTCATTCAAATATTTCGAAAGTATTTACTGGATGGAAAATTTAAACAAACATGGTTCAGTTTCAAAGGTGTTGGGGACAGCGACGCTAACAAATAAAGGTGTCATAATATCCCAGACCAGAGGACATAATATTTACTCGTTTTTACTACTATTAAAGCTAAGTTATGTAGTAATATACAGTACTTTGACTCATTTAATAACTAAGATCCAATAATTTATAACTTTAATTATAAAGTAATTAATTTTATTAAACTTTAATTTAATTTTTAATCTTTGGTGAAAAATACTTATTGAGTATATATAGAAATTAATAATTATTTCTTGTTTCTGATATTTTTCTATTTATAATCACATGATTGAATTTCAATTTTATCAATCGATGTATTGGAGAGAACCCATGAAGTATTATTCCCCAGTGTACATGAGCTGTATTGAATAGCAACAACGCCACGAAACGTTTACCATAATTTTCACCGAATACAGATGGAGCATACATTATTCATGACAGTATGTTAGGAATGTAGATTTTTCCAGATCGATCCTTTATATGTACATATAATTCTTAATTCCCTTTATTCCCTCGGAGGCTCGGCTCTCACAACCTAAGTGAAGACTACCTATCCTGAAAATGTCAATTTGGAATCACTAAATAATAAACACCGACCTTCAAAGGTATTCAAAGGTAGGATACTCGGGGAATTCTGTCTGAAACACGAACTTGACGCGTGACTTAACGTTTAATACTTGCTGTAGAAATGGGATGTTTTATTGTGTCTCATTTTAATTAAATACGAACAACTGGGTTTGTTGCGTGATTAAATGTTGTTTGATTAAGATAACTTTGAACTGCTTAAATACATAGTTTAAATTTATTGTATGCAGACCCAAAAGTTTCGTTTTGTTTTTTCGTAGATATATTAGAAAGGAGGTGTGTCATATACATATGTGTGATATTACTGTTGGGTTATTTTAAATTTTATGTAAATAAATGATATTACAGTGAATATAGTGTTGAATAAATTTCACAGCAATTTTTGAATTTTTTTAAATGGATTTTTGTCTGCTTCTTCGTCAAAATATTTGGGATATTCACCATTTAGTCCAATCCAACTCTCTGCTGGTGGTGCGCCCTGGTGAACAACAGACAAGGCGATGGCGGCTAGTGTATCTGGGCTAGCTACCACCCTCCTTCTAAAACCAACCGTGAAATGAAACTGTGAACACATATTTTGTTCGACGTGTCGGAGATCCAATGCTGATTTGACTCCTCGTTCCGGATACGAATATTTTTTCTTATTATAATCCATGTTTAAGATATCTCAAACGGATAATAATGATATTTGAAAACTGGCAATCCAGAATCTTCTTGAAAATCACATTGTAATTGAAAAACATGTCAGAAGTTTTCGCCCCGAGGGTTGAACTGGGGGCGAATAATTTATCTTTGGGTCCTCCCGTCCCTTACAGATAAACTTTGGTCTCGAGTTCTTAACTTCCACTGATAACACCCACCTGACTAACCCGGTATCGTAATGGAATTGCCATTGTATTGTATTGAGACGTTTGTAGATCGACGTATTATGTCACATATAGTAAGTTAACTCTGATTAAATCAGATTCAAACGTCTCTCGGAGAGTTATGGGATTTTAGTATTTGGGTGTAGTTGAGACATTTTCATGTAGTTAAATTGTGTAAAAATGTAGTTTATTAATTAGTCACTAACTATTAAACAAATCGTCTTGCTCTGTCTACCTTTATCCATCCATTAGTGGCTGCAGAGCGCGGGTTTCCTAGTTGAGTTCGGTTTGGTGACCGAATCGGTAACTAACTTGAGTCTCGGAAGTTTTCCAACTGATGGATGGTCGTACACATATGCCGTATATATGTATATCATGTAACTGATAACGTCACGGTCTGTCATTGGCTTAACCATGGTGGGTTAAAAATAACTATTGTCTAAATACCTCAGACTTCACAATATAAATCAATGCTTGACAACAATCCCACCTGATGGTAAGTGGTGATGAAGCCTAAGATGTTGAATGCACTAACTTATAAAAGCCTATTCACTCTCCTCTTGAAGAAACATTGCAAGTAACCGGGAACATTTTATACTATGTTGTGAATGGTTTTTGCTATAGTGTTTTAGGCTTCAAATAATTAAAATTTATTAGGCACACAACTAGCGATAAAACTGCACTAGACTACATTAATATTTAATTTGAAAGCTTTCAGTTAAATTGCGGCGCGCCCCGAGCACCGCCTACTGGATACTTGCCATTGAATAATTTAAACAACTCTACTGTATTGCATATCGACCACCAAGTGTCAATATCCTTTCTGTATTAAAAATTTTTGAGAGAATTTATGTTTATTTAAATTATTATTTTAAGTATGAAAAACCGATCTGTACAGAATCAGTAAAGCGTGAGCGCGTATACTACGATGACTACTCTAGTAACTAAGTAAGTAAGTACTGTATATCTAGGATTTTTTTATGGGTTTACTTAAAAGTATATGTGGGCACTTTTACTTTTGGAAGTAACTACTACTCAAAACTAGCATTGTACATAGTTTTACTTAAATTAAGAAATATTTAACTAAATTCGTATGAAACTTTTAATCGCCTATCTCAATTATTAAGGGATGGAACTTCTGAAAACTCTGAAACAGGTAATTATTTATATCTGACTGAAAAGTTAAAAAAAATCAATTATAATTAATTCAACTTCGAAACCAACAGTACAGATTTAATTATTCCATCCCCTTAGTTGTGTATTATCAAAAATGTCATCAATTAATAGATGTATATATTTAAATCTCATTGTTAAAATTTCATGCTTGTAGCGGTTTCAGCTCAGCGTTGATTGATGAATCGTTTAATAAAGCCAAGGAGTTTTGTCGAACTTTGATCCACTTGTAAATTGCTAATAAGTTCGTCACAATGTCTGCAATTTGAATCTCGACATTATGCGTAACTATCTTTTGTCACCGCGCCGACGGAGCTAACACTGTGAACGTTGCATATGTGAGCCAAAATGCGCTGTATTCAGCGAACGACTCATATTAATCCCGCCTTAAAGCACGTAATAGAATTTTAGTCTCGCTAATGTCCATCACGAACATTTTTGCTTTGTGCGAATAATTTTACGGAAATTTATAGCATTAAAATTTAATGGATATGAGATAATTTTAGTGGAATATTTTGTTTTGATGACTTGTAATTTCGTACAACTTATAACGACCTGCTGGGTGATATTTCAATCCTCCCCTCAAGTGAGGGTTCTTCAACCTTTATCATAGTTTCAAAGTTCTTAACGTGATCCGAAGACCTGCAGTACTATTCTCGACTATAGTCCAAAGAGGTTAATAGATTGATAGATTAAGTAGGCCTCCGAAGCGCTCGTGAAATTTTACTATTGACACTTACCAATTCATCGTCATTGTACATTGTACCTTTATTAATATCCATCTTATGATCCGCTTACATAACTTATTATCAATACGACTAGTTATCCACCATCTCATATACCTAATAATGGGTGACAAAATCAAGAAAAGAATTCAAATTGATAAAAAAAAAACATGAAAAAGGATGAAATGATTTGTGTTGGAAAATTCCGAAATAAATGAATGGCGAATCCTGTAATAGAAACTTCACGAAATATTGTGAGGGCAATTAATTGACGATGTTGCAAATTTCTTCACAGAAGTTTCTTGGGATCGTTAAGGGAGGCGAAATTTTACTTCGTCCAACAAAGTTACATTTTCACTTGGATGACAGCAATAATTTACTCTTGGTTTTATTTATGATGTAAGATAAATCGTGTTATATAGCTATTGGGATTTAATTTTTTAATTTTTTAAAATACTTTTTATTTATCCACTCAAGTTTAAATACATTTTTTTTCACTTTTTAAACTTGTGATGAATGAAACTTAATGTTAAAATACAATGTCCTTTTAAAACCGATTTTGCAGTAGGTACTACGTACAACAATTGCGAGCGCTCTATAAATCCTCATGCCACGCTCACATGTCGTCAGCGCTGACATTTCCATTCTTTTCCAGCGGTTATGTTTACGTAGTTATGTAGTTGAGTCAGCATTGTGCAATTGTACAATGACTCCAAGTTAATATTTGATAATAGTAGAAACTTTAAATCCTAACACTTTCTTACGAAGACGGAAAATAATATAACTACCGATCGGCGTGACGATATTTTAGATAGGAAATGATATAATTATATTTAATACAACATTATTATTTGACTTGAAACTGGAACTAGGGACTAATGCTCTGGGAAACGGTATTTGTACGGTTAAAATTATATATATATATATTTTAAAACTTAAGTGCAACAACCAATTCTATTGCTTCCTGAGGAATTCCTGACATAAAGGTATGCTAACTCGAACACACACGTGGATACTGGCCAACTGCGCCGTGCGTATGCGCAGTCATTCTCGCGCCGATGGATTTTCGATGCAGTATTGTCGTTTTAAATTTGGGACTTGATTTTATTTGTAACAATATTATATACACTTATGAGTGTAGCAGCTGTGTAATGTACCTCTCAAAACATTTATAACAAATATACCCCCGGCTATCGTTATAACGCAGCTACATGTTACGAAGATAATGTAAATAAATACCGAAGATTATATCGATACGTAATTAACTTGACGTCATCTTAGAAACAAGGAATCAGCTGCATAATAGTTCTCGTCGCGTTCTTTCATCTCGCTGACCATCAAGCATCCATCTTCTATACCACAGTCGTCTCTTCACTGGTCGATTTTGAGAGATCTTCTACGCCGTGTCGCCGCCCGATGACCGCTCGCGCGCCGCCTTCCGAGCAATATTTATACGTCCAGCCAGCAGCGGAGCGCCGCGACGAGATGACCACGCAAGAGGATGGACGCGAGACGGAATAATCATTCTGTACCTTTCGTGCGCTCCAATATGATTGGTGTAATATTAACCCTTTTTATTGGTGTCATAAATAATAATTAATTCTATTGGCTGGAACTATTGTAACCGGGAGTATAAATATAAAAGAAGGTACTAATAAATCAACCAGACCACTCCAGTACTTGGTTAAAAACAAACAGAAAATCGTTTCATTTAAATCCTCCACTAGACCATTCGGAGTTAGTTAGCGGGGCCGACATCGTCACGCAACACCGGCAACCGGCTACATTGGTGACCCACGACATTGGCACGCGCTATATGAGTAAAGCCAGCCGTACGTGAGTTGTGATTGAAGATCTAACAAGTAACATCCTCTATTTTACTCTCTTTATTTTTGTTTTGAGAAAATCTTTAACACTGTATGCTTGAGTATGATGTAACACGATACCTGTTTATCACTTCTAGCTTAGATCATAAAAAAAGTTAAACTACCTTACATTTAATTTTCCCTTACGGATGAATTGTGAGTAATAGTCAAACGCGAACTAATATTTTTCAACAGTGTTTGAGTATTAGTTATTTGGATTCGAGAGCCCAAATTTAACTGAATGAATGACATAAATTTACTATTTTATTCCCTCGGTTGAGGAATTTCTCATAATTCGTCAAAATTGTGAATTTTCTAGTTACAGCGACTTCGTCTTGACGTTGATGTATCTGTCAACGTTTTTATAGTCCATACTAATAAATAAAATTGGATTGTCTGTTTGTAATATAAAAATAACCGCTTTTTACTACATTCATATGAATTCACGGTACATATGTATACCAAAATATTTTTTTTTACATTTTTTTTCTGTCTGTCTGTCTGTTTGTTTATTCCGGCTAATCTTTGAAACGGTTGGACCGATTTTGACAGGCCTTTCACTGGCAGGTACCTGATGTAATAACTTAGGCTACTTTTATTTCTACTAAATAACTTTTTTGTTAAATTCCACGCGGACGAAGTCGCGGCCACAGCTAGTTACTAAATAAAATCGGTGAAATTCAATCTGTAATTGTGTGCGAGATAAAATCCATTTTTCTGGTGGTTGTAGAAATTTTACAATTGATAATTTTTGTATTTGTTACTTTATACACTGTGTGAATTAGTAACTGTAAAGTCGTCGCCTTAATCAATCGAGTTGTTTCCTGTCGCGTGCTGGTGAAAGGGAATGAAAGTAATACATTATAGTATTTTCTGCGTACGCTCTCACATGTGGTCGTCAGGGATGACATTCTAATCTTCTGCAGAGGTGAGGTAGTCGACTGTTTTACAGTTTTCCAATGATTTTAGGCGAAGAATAATTTTATAATACGTGAAGAAAATGAATCTCCGTAAATCTCTACAACGTCGCTCGCAGGTGTCGCAGGGGGCACTAACGATTCTGTTCTCTCTGGAGAATTGCACGTTAGGTATACTTGACTGATCATACAACAAGTTTAAATGGTCGTGCAGTAATTGCTATGTTTAGTGTAGATATTTCCTGTGCAGTACATTTATATTACTTCTGGTTATACCCAACAGACATTGTCAATCGGCCGACTCGTCCAGACCAAAACTTAATTCGCGTGGGACGGTACTACGAGGACATTAAGGATTCTAACTTGAAGCGATTTACTTCCTTCCGATCTTGTGCTAAGCTGTGTGTGTGTGTGTGTGTGTGTGTTTCGTAAACAAAACATATTATGCTCCAAAGGAGCTGAATATATTTTCTAGTTTGAACTTTTTGCTGTTAGTTAGTTCATATATGTATAGTAGTTTACGATATATGTATTGGTTGAATTGTCTCCAACACGCCTCGCGCGCACATCTATTGTACGGCGATATTAGTATTAGCAATATAGTGATGTCTCCCAAAAATAACTTTTAATATCTGATGCAGGTATTATATAATCGCCAACCACGCACACGGATCTGCGCAAACTGAACTATTACGAGTATTAGTGGTACTAAATATGTAAATTGCGACGATTTATATAATTATGTTATGTGTATATAATATAGGTATAATCTGCTCGTTACTACTCGCGACTGCGTCAGCGTTACATTTAGAATTAGGTACAAAGAGAAGCCGGACACATCTATAGAAATGGACGCGTCCTGTACTTCTTTTTACTGAAACTACAGAATCCAAGTAATAAGTTATCTGCATTCCAACTATCATCTGAATCCGTTCATCAGTTTTCGCGTAATTGAGTAATAATCATCTTAACATACAAACTTTCATCTTGAATATTAGTAGGAATCATTTATCAAGTCAATACCCTCCAGGCGTGATAGATGATACGATTGTAAATATTGTTGATAAAACATTATCACAAACTCTTTAACAAATTATCATATTTTTGGAAGCGAAGCGAGGTTCCATTGCTAGTCTCGTATTAAACGCTTTCGACTTCCAGCAAACGACGGGACAGTGTGACCACTTAATAACGGATGCGAAAAAGCTTTAAATTTATGACAGTTTTATTTTTCATTTATGACGTCATAAAACGTGTTGTATGCTAATACGTACCTACATAAACCTGAATTACACGGTCGTTGTACGAGACGTAAAACGATTTTGTATGTGTAACACATTTGCCCAAATGGGTATGAGTTTCTGTTTACGGGGACTGACTCCATAGTCCTGATTAACAGGGTTGGTTGACTTTTAGTATAGATTTATATAAATATATAAATATAATATTACTTTAGTGTGGATTTATTAATGAGAAGGTCGCCTGGAAATAATAGTGTTGAAACCAGTTCCGCGCAGGTTTAAACTTTGTAATTGCCATGTATTGTTTTAAAAGGTGTGCTGAGGAGTTTCTTTCGCCGTTCCTTCTCGTCAGTGTTAAATCACCTTTTCGAAACGGTGCTAGAAGCAAAAAATGACGTTCATAAGTATATTTACTGAATACCTATATGATTGAATGATTTTGAATTTGAATTTAACACCTTTAAATACATTACGCTATACTGATATGCAGGTTTTCTCATATTGATTGCCTTCACCGACAAATCCAACTCTGAGGGTGTGTACGCGACACACGAAATGTCTCAAAATTTCCATATTGCTTAGTTGACATTATTTTAACAAATATTTCTTTCGTTACAGGTAAGTGCGAAATTGTTATTGATGGATCTTCACGGCATTGATTCTCCGGGTTCTCGGTGGGTTACGGTGCCCTTTGAAGCATAGAAGGGCTTATGAGTTTTTACATTGGAGCGGTCACCCATCCGACTACTGCGGTGACGACCGAGTCTTTTTTTTTACATAAAATAACTTAACGCTTTACAACAACCCCACCTGATGGTAAGTGGTGATGAAGTGTAAGATGGTGAACGCACTAACATGTAATAGCCTATTCACTCTAAAGTTTTTTTCTTGGTCAACACCTTACAATGACACAAGGCGGCTAAATTGCTAAATTGCTTTCATTTGAATTCAATAAACGAATGATTGAGTTTATTTGATTGAAAAGTATTTGATGTACAATATATATAGCTCTAATATACAATTGAGACAATGCAATTGATCCTTCGAAATAAAAGATCTGAATATGATGTAAAATACCAGAGTTCGTTGAACTATACATATATAGACATAATTTAATTACGTCTTCATGCGTCTTCATGACTTCTACAGACTCGATCAAGTATGAAGTCAAATTAGTATTCAAAGTATCAATAATCAAAGGCTGTCAAGGCCCCTCAGCCCAGTTAGTAGTAACCTCTCAATAGGCAGAGACCACGGATCGAGAGAGAGAGAGAGAGAGAGATCGATTTCCGGTTGGGGCACACACATGTTTGTTTTGCCTCATGGGTGTTTGTGACGTCATACTTTTGTGTGTTCGTGCTACCCGCAACACAACACAGGGGTGTGGGTGTGTGAACGAATATAATGTAAATATGATTCGAATTTACATTTATGTTGTCCAGAATAAACCAACGTCATAATTTAAAATATCCCCAGGGAAACGTAAATATTAATGAACCTTCATATTTCTGCTTCAGAGATATTTTCCCTTCTTACGGAGAAAATGTATATTTCCAGCTGACGTTAATGTATCTCCGTGGACGTTGATAGAGCGACTTTTGTAGCTTCTAAAGGTTCTATTTTCACAGAGTAAGTAAATTATAAATTAGTTTTATGTGCAGGACATGTTTAATTTCATGGGTTTATTGAACTTTGTTCCCTCTAGGGAGCTCTCTAGAGAGCTTCGACGAATATTGACAATTAACATAATTAATTCCAATTTCATTATCCCACTTGGGACTGTTCTGTTCGTTAAGTTAATATAATGTAATATATCATAACACTTTAGTGTTTTTTCCCAGAACAATTAAAATGCCTGTGGGAGATATGGAACACAAATGAAACATCGCGACAACACACATGTAAATATTTCCATTACATAAATGAACGTATCGGCGGGTTCTCTGCACACTGTAGTAAATGATATAAAACGTTAACTTATTTATTCCTACCATCACGATACAGGTGTTGTATCACTTATCAGATATTAAAATGACTTAATGAGCTACACAAAATAAATAATATTGAGTTTAAGTTTGCCCCAATTCCTATTACATTCTTATAATTGTTGGTAAAACGAAGTGGTCGTATAATGGTATGATTATGGGAATAAAGCTTTCAACTGCGAGGATTTACCATTGTAATAGTCGAGAAGTTTTACGAAAAGTGGATCAAGGAGGAAGTTTTTCGCTTACAACGATGAGTATGTAAAAATAAACCGTGTTTACACATGTTTTACACAGGTTCATGTAGACGTGTTGAAACTTGTCCATTAATATGCCGCGTGTTTATAAAACAAAAAATAATAATACGACGTTTATGTAGTGGATCAGTAGATAAGTATAAAATTATCTCTCTGCGTCGTCATTCCGATTTAAGCTCCATATAAAAACGACATTCAACAGGAAAAGACATAAAAGCGCGAGTATTGGTTTGGTCTATAGTGAAATATGAAGATTTCTTATAGGTAATAATATATTGTAGCACCTTTAGTTATTTTTAGTAATTACAGCGCTGCAAAGGCATGCTTTGGGCAAAGATACTCTACTATAGTATAATATATAATACTTTTTCCATTATCGTCTAGATATTAAGCGAACTGAGCCTAAATACACATGTACATATTGTAAATTGTTGAGATTCTATTATAGATCTTTCAGTAAATGTACCTTATCTGCTGTTCTGTATTCATAAGAATTTTAGTGAAGAGAAGTTGAGCACGAACACTACTTCTTACTATGGCGTCAAGTACCTTGCACTCAATTTGAAGGACTGTATTTGATCTGTTAGCATAAATAATGTCAAATCATCGGGACCAACAATTTTGATGGGGGTACTACAGGGCCCGATTCTACGTCCTTTTCTTTTTATAGTTTATATTAATGTTTGCTAATAACACATCTTTAATATCTAAGACTAAATTTTGACGATGCAGTGTTTTGTTTATAAATGATTTAGTTGTAGGTAAATGCTTAAAAAAACTAGGTGTGTAGAATTTGTACTACCAAATGTGCAGTAAGTAGGCAAAATCCTTAAAATAAATAATGAAATATTTACTATTAAACAAGCCACAGTTTTTAAGTATCGTCTTAGATATTAAACTTTTTTTCTATACATCGGTTCAGGTAAACTGAGTATGTCTGTTTATGCTATTACAAAGATAAGACAGTTTACAGGACAGGCTTACAGTACGAAGAGACAGCTAGACTTGTTTATTTTGCCTATTTTTATAGTCTTATGTGTTATGGTATCACGTCGTATGGTCACTACCAACTGGGCTGTGTCAATTATTAATTGATTTTGAAAAATTTTAAATTGTCCAATTGAAATGCAAATAATATCGGTAAACTTTAAGAAAAAATAAATTAATATGTCCCACGGGAATATGAACGTTATTGGATTGAAGCTTGATATTGAGATTGAAGCTTGGAATTAAATAAAAATCTATCTATCTTTAAGCTTTTCGTAAACGTTTTATTGTAAACGATATCTGGGGACTTAGATCACATTTATATATTTTATTTCATTGAAGAGACATGGGCGAATGAGACAACAAAAACGAGAGAACAACCATGCAGTAGTATAGAATTAAACGTAAAGTTTTATGATAACTTCTACAAATAGAAATTGATTAGTAGCCTTACCCGGAATACATTACACACCCTCATAAACTCTGGACTAATCGCTCAGCACATAGTAATGACAACTGAGGTATCGGGTAATATATTTTTTTCGTTTATAAAGACGAGATTGAAAGATCTTCATGTAACAGTTATAACTTATAAACCTTGTACAAAGTATAATATGTATAGTCAATATACTATTAATTTCAATAGAAACGCAGAAGTAATTAAAATTGGGATAGTCAATTCAAAAATATTGATTACTAATTAAGAAACTTTCATGTAACTTATAATAAGATTGCCCGCTGGAAGAGATTTTTATTAAATAAGTATCCTTAAAATTTTGAAATTTTCTCTTATTATTTCTGTTAGTGTATAGATATAGACTGTACAGACATTATAAAGGGGCAGTGCGAATTTTGTGAGTTTGTGTAAGTATGTATACGCGGAAAGTAATCTTCGGTACTACGGCTCCTACTTGAAAGAATCTTTAACTACATGAAGGGTATATTATTACGCATTTTTTTTTTACATAGAGTAAGTTAATGCTTGATAACAATCCCACCCGATGGAAAGTGATGATGATGTCTAATATGCGTAGACGTAGGCATTCATTGTTGACTCCGAACGAATCGGAGTGGGCCGCTAGTTGTTAAATAAACATAGAACAAACTCTTTAAAATTGTAGATCGTCAAAGTCAGGCCAACAAACGATGTCTGCCGGTGAGCTGTCTTATTAAAACCAATAATGGTTAAGCACGCGTTTATCGCGCTTCGTATTTCTAAAGTAACACCCGATTCGTTGCCGGCCAATAACGAAGCAGTTAGTAACTTTTTATCTTATTCTGTAGTTACAATCGAAACATACTAAAACATTTTACATTCGGTTTTGCAGTGTCACGGTGTTACTGTTTAAACAGGAGAAGAATCCCATCACCGGGCATGGTACCGCTGTGTTCATCACGTGGCGCGCCTGCTAGTTTTGCTGGCTTTTTATCATTACAACCCGTAATTGTACCACTGCAGCACTCGGATCTCCCCTCACAATGAGAGTGGTTAAGGCCGTACGTCCTCTGACCCGGGGCGAGTTGGCAGGCTTCACACAACATTGAGAACATTATCGATGTTTTCCTTCACCGCAGCGAGTGATCCACATCCCTAATATACACAAGATTTGAAAAATTAGAGGTGCGTGCAGGATAGAACTCGCGTCTCGGAGTGCAGCAGAACGACGCTCAAACCACTACGCTATTAGAACCTGCTGGCTGTTAACACAAATAAATATAATTTGCTCCGTGGTTTGCTTAAGTAGTAAACTTCGGTTTGACCCCACTTGTGATTTGATGCAACCTTCACATCAATCTGGTGAATAAATGAATAGAATTTATAGCACGCTCGAGCTGCTTACACAACTAAATATTTACATTGGAACATTCATAACGGCCGACAAACGCGAGTATCAAGTTCACAACAAGTATTTGATTTGATTTATCTTTGACTAGAATATTTAATTGATTCTAGACAAACTCATATTGTTAACATAATGTTGTGTGTGCGTCGGTTATGGAGTGTTATTTTTGAAAATATTTAATTGATCGTGGTCACGTTCACGCAACATTTTTAGTTTGTAAATACGATAGGTAATTTGCTTATATGTAAATATCGCGAAATCCAAACTACATTTATCGACGATGCAATAATAATATACATATTTTACACCAAGACTGACACCAGCCATGAGTGGACTCTTGCCCTCATACTAGGATTCTATGTGTCTCACATAGTGTACAAGTGTCTGTGTACAAGTCTCTCCTTTTACATATGTACACAAATGTATCGACGCAGCAAGTTCATTTTGTTGAATATCTACGAATAAGGTTTCTTAAAAAGATTTTTTTACCTGTTAAAAATTCTTTTTAATAAATGTAATATTTTAAGAAAAAGAACAGTTATTGAATTGAGAAGATACGTCTTCTCTGAAATCGTATTCCTATATAATCACGTCATTAATGTTTCTTCCAGACATACTTAAAAAGAAAACACCTTGATCTGTGCACACTTTTTATATGCATACTAGCGACCCGCCTCGACTTCGTTCTGGTTGAACATTTAATATTGAATTATTATTAATATACATGTCAAGTGGCCTACGACCATCCGCAATATTGTAAAATTCAAATTATAAAAGATAATTTCAAACAGGTGCCGTGGTTCCCGAGATTACCCTCCGTTTACACACAAATTCACAAAGTTCTCAATCTCTCTTTGTAATATCAGGAATGGAATGGTATGGGAATAACATTTAAGTTTGGAGTAATATTTCAAGATTTATGTTAAAGTACTGAAGGCGACGTCCCCTGAACAGATGGATTAATCACCTGTGAAGATGATATGAAGTTGCAAAATGTTCCAGATCAGTCAGTGGTTGACGTCCAAGTGGCTTTATTCATACAAAATGGATACAAGTTTATTATTATCTTAATTTATTAATCATAAATCCAGTGCGATAACTTTATTAATACCACTCTATATCTAACTTCAATACGTTTTCTTTAGTTATTCGGATTTTGTACTGCAGTCGTGTTGGTCTGTAGGGTAATACTAAGATCACAATAAAATAGATTTGCTGTACGATTCGGCAAGAGTTCAGTTGAAAAGTAATATCTACAACATTGGTACGTTCGCTTGGTTACCCTACATCGCGCGACCTTTCCTCCTCTTGAATAAGTAAGCGTTTGAACTGATGCGGTCGGCGGTGCTGCCGCCTACGTAGATAGGTTAATGCAGAGACAACAGGTCTAGAAATTATCCTCGTCAAATATTTACTCATGGCACATAGTTATTTTTTCAGATTCAGTATCATTTATTTGTATGGTATTATTTATATATCAATATCTCGTACAAACTTAAATATTAGCGTTCTGAATATTAAATGAAAAAACAAAATTTAAAATTGCCCACGTGTTTGTCTAGTTGGATTTACAGCAGGTTGAAATAAACGAATATTTGAGAGTTAACTTCAAATAGTACAATAAAAACAATGTTTTGTCTTGTTCATCATTATCTAAAAAGCATATTTTACAATGTTTTAAATGAAGTGCAAGAAAGTTTAGTATTTTTTTCGAAAAGCAAAGCTTAAAAATAAAGGAAAAATGCATATATTTGCTTATAGATATATGGTAGCAAAATTATTGTCGTGAGCTTTTGCAAGTAGTAAAAGTTATAATATATTTTTATAATTATCTTATTGAACTGCCCCTGTCTCATATTTTTACGATAAATAATCATATGAAATGAAATGAAATAAAATTTATTCGAAGTTGGTTTTTCGAAAGTCAAACTACGGTATCGCTTCAACAAATCCCTCAAGGAATTCCAAGGAGTTATTTTCCTTTTCATTTCACAGTTACAAAAAGCACTAATGGTTATACATAAGCTCATTTTAAGCAGTCCTATATTACGTACTAAAGGTAAATCTAACGAGAGTCGACTTACTCATGTATTTGTAGGTATTTATTTATTTATCTAAAGACTTGGATAAAGTTGAATATAGGAATCACCTGCCCATAATAAAGATAAACACTGTGTAACATATAAACTAATCTCTCTGTCAGATGATCTTTTGTACCATATTATACTATATTATTTTGTACTATATTATAGACAGAAGGCCAGTATGCAAGCCTTACTTCTAAAGTCGCGCGGCCTTCGTTCTTGAATAGCTAAGAGACAAGCTGGAGCTCGATAGAATATTTGTTATTTAAAAGTCAACTGCGAATATGCGTTTATTTACTAAATAAAGATTGGTATTACAAGCTACCATTAGTTACCCGGTAGCTTCGTTCTTCTTCTATTTTTAATAGCCGAAAAACGAGCAGACGAGCCACCCGATGGGTAAGTGATCACCGTCGTCCATGGACATTAATCAGCAAGACCAAAGATATCACTGATGCTTTGTCGGCCAGGAAATTAGCAAAGAGTAAGAAAGAAAATACTGGCTCTCAAGTCAAAATGTTACGGGAAAAACAAAATTATACATATTCAAATTATAATATATAATATAACAGTAAAATTTCAAATATTAATATCAAAATATATTGCGTTGTTGATAATACCTATGTAGAAGATCAGAGCTGACTTCTCTCATTCATAGAAATCCAAAGCCAAGAAACAATAACTTATACCCTAAAAACAAATTTAACGCCGACCAAAACACATATAACACTAAAATACACCATGAATCATCATAAATGCAGTCTCAGTAGTTTGTGTGTTGAAAGAAAGGAGAAAGCAAGAACAAACATTCTTCGAGATTTATAATAACAAAAAAAAGTGTTTTTTTTTTTATGCTACGTTATATCTAAAGTAATACACGACCTATAAGAATATTCGTAAATGTAAACTGTAACACCCTTCGATAAGGCTCGGTCCTCACCATACCGGTTTTCAGTATTAACCTGCATTACTATTTTTGTGCCGTTATTAACGCTATTAATATCTGTGTACTGATAGGCCGCGATGTGCTCCCTTATTTCCCTTTATAAGTTGCAAATTCAACAGGTCGACGAAACCGTTCCGAAGAGCCATCGATAATATCTCACCGTGGCGTTGATTAAATTACTTCAGCTCGTTGTTTCAATACAGACACAAATATATTTTTTCCTTTGACGTCGAGGGGTGCTACGTGAAAGTATTTCGCTTTATGAAATGAAATACTGTTCTCTTTTATCTACAGTGCCGCGATAAAAAAAATATTTAACGCTCATGAATCTGCAAGCGATTTATGGAAGTTACATGTTTTTTAGCGGGCGAGTTCCTATCGAGATTTTTTTTTTGCCGCTTCTTTTCGATAATAAAGCATCGAAACAATAAAATGACGTGCATATGTACGTGTATTCTAATCACATCCATATTTAGCAGACGTGACGTTACCGCTCAAGATCCAAGCATTTCGCAATTGGATGTTTTAACGCTGCAAAGGGAACACTTTAAAAATGTTTCATGGTGAGTCGGTGGTCAGAGAGCACGATTAAACAGACCAGCCAGTTCAATCTGTGTGTCGTGAGCATTCGACTGGGAGGCATAGCGGTAATAATGAGTCTAACGTTGTTGTCACGTTCGCTGTTCAGCAGGGTGTACTGGGAGCAAAGTGGTGAAATTGAACTTATAGATGAAAAACTTTTTTATTTAATTTGTCGTGTTAATCGAAATTAAATGCTAAGTTTTCGGGGAGATGCATGAAGAAACTCACAATTAGTAAGATTCATACGCGCAATTTATAGCAAAGTATAGCAATGGCGTTGCTATTAAATGCAAAACTATGTTAATATAGTTAAATTTCTTATGGATAATTAGTATGCGATCTTTGTGAGTTAAGCACTAAAGTAACCTACATACATGAGAAATAGCGCTGTGTCCACCTAAAACACAATATACGTAGAGACTGGATAACGACTTGGATAGTAACAAATAATTTACTTTGGGATTTTGCGGCAACACACAAAACGTATGGAATAAAACGTCACATTTTGGCGACGAGTCATCTCATCCTATTTTTCCCGCATCTACTGGTACAATAACCGTTTAAACTTTAATGTTAAAACGTCTAGTCCAAACGGAGGAACGTGACGCGTGAAAGTGATGTTTATGATAAAGAAATCGAAAATTTGTTGTACAGTAGAATAAATGAAACGTCAGACGCTAGCCATAGCTTGGTTAGTTGTGAACCCGCCTGCCGTGTGAGGAATTTGCGGGTAATATTTTTGACCTGGCCAGTAGTTTGTGCGACAGACGAACTATCACATTCAGACTAACAGATTGTTTTGTGCTACGTAAAGCTTTTTTGACAATTTCTTTTACCTAAAATAAGTTAATGCTTGGTAACAATCCCACCTGATGGTATGTGGTGATGAAGTATAAGAAGTTGAACGCATTAACTTATAAAAGCCTATACACTCTCCTGAATTATTAGGGCTAAATCTCAAACCAGGGCAATGGCTTGCAATGCAGACACAAAAAAAATGTTCGCGGGCGTGCCAGTTATTTATGCCATTTATACTATGTACATACCGACGGGGAAGCACAATGGGCTCCTACGAGTAAGCCTTTATGGAGCACTTTGTAGAGAGATTTTCTTGAAAGGTACAATTTATTTTTTTCTTTTCACAACATGTACTTACATGACAACTTAACAGCGTGCGAGGTGGAGGCACTATAAGATGAAGCGAACGTGAAGTTTATTCAGCTTTCGTTTACGGTGAAGCTTATATCGAAGTGACAACAAAATTTGATTCACGCACCGGGGCTATGTGATTTCTGAAATTCAAGTGAATTTGTTCGATCGAAGTTTATTTAAAAGAGGAATTCAATTCATAAGTTTTCAAAATTCTCAGTCCTGAAGAGAAAGGGATTTGCTTTATTGAAACTTAAGTGATGTTCGGTTCAGTGAGAGTTGTGACACATTCTTGAGTATTTCGAATAACTTCAAAATTTGACAAAAGTCGATAATTACGAACGTTCACTTAGTACGTGACGTGAAATCAAAGTAAGTGTAGCCTTGAACCACTACTGACCCACTACAGGACTCGTTATTAAGAAGGAATGTCACCAGAGCGGAATAATGGAGTAGTTTGAGATTCATCCGAGCGTCGTAGCTTTTTATACCGCCCAAATCCCCACAAATGGACTAAACAACTGCTGTCTAAATATAACAACCCTTAACATGTTCTTCGAAGTACTACAGTGCTTAAAAGTGATGAAATCGTTCAACGTTTGAGATTCAACGAACACTTCAAACTCCAAAGCTTTTGTCAAAATTCTGTTTCAAAATCATTTATGTAAGTAGTCTGTGAGTACACTTACACTTATGCACGTCATTGTTTGTTTGTTTTTATTAGCTCGCTTTTTATTTGATGATTTCTCTACAATGATTATTTTCCATGTTTGTTTTTCGGTGAATTTAAAATTTCCCGTCGGCCTATTCAATCTTGTTACCAAAATGGGCAAAATCGTATATATTAAAAATAAAAGTAACTACGACGACGATAATTTACTGATTAATAAAGAAATTTACCAAATAATTGACAACAAAAAAAAAAACATTCATCATAATTAAATAGTTAAAGAAATTACAGAATAACCTAATAAAAGATGTAGGAAATTATATATAAGTGTTACAAAGTATGCAAGTACCTAAATATTACAATAGAAGTATGTAAGTACTTAAATACTACAATATACACATACATAAAACAATGCCGCAGAACAATGCCGAAGCAGTAAAATACATATTTACATTTGCGGGACTGAAACAATATAACACGGTAGCCTGTTGCTGGAATGGAAAAAGCGTGTACTGTGGTCCCGGGGGTCTCGGGCGGTATTCAGGCTTAAGTGAATGGAATGCGTCGGGTCATTCTTCTCTGAGAGCATTGCTATTGGCTTGAGCTCTCTCGTAGCCTACTAAAAGCATTGGTAAATTATTTATAGAACAAAGAAAGCTCGCGCTGGCTCTGTACTTCCGGTAATACAATGGAATCACTCATGTGTGTGTCTGTTGGTCACGGAACATTTTGTGAAATGCATGCAAACTAAGTCTAATTATTGGGGATGAGTTTGGGAGCAAATGAAAATTAATAAAATTGGACTTGGCATTTTATTATGTACTTACGTCACATGAATGACATTCCGAGTCGTCGGTAGCATGCTGATACACAAATGAAACTGAACATGACCTGGCTGGGAATCGAAACTGGGAACCCTTGCTCGGCTTACAGGGCCGCTGCCAACTAGACTATGTCGTCACAGAGATACAATTTAATTATGATTTTAAAATGAAATTGAAAAAGTTAGTAATGTAAAAAGTAACATTTTTTCTGAATATTTTAGAGTTCAGTTTAATGGATATCAGATTCTTCCGAAGCTACTTACTGCCAGTGCACTATATAAATGATACGAGTGTACGTTTGAACCAAAGGAAAGTCTACTTTTAAATTCTTCAATTGAATGTATGAAATTCTTTTGTACCGAAGGTTTTAGTTTCACGACTTTTCTACAGTATTACTGCAAGCAAGAATCCACTTTATATATATTGATATTTTAAAAAGAGAATGCGAACTTTGTGAGTTCACCACGGCACCTGTTTCGAAGATTCTTTTGCCATTCCAAAAGTACATGATTCTGGATGGACCATAGCGTTACGTAAAAGAGGAACACTCATCTCAAAATAGCGTCACTGAAACAAATGTGCATGTGTGTGAAAATACACTGATGTGCGTGACTTTTAGTGATGTCAAATTCACGTTCATGTATTATCGACATGAATGTCGACTATTCCATCGCAGGTTTCTTTGCTATATATATTCAATTCGTTCTCTTAATTAATGATTATTTGTTAAATTAATAACACCATGGTAATCCTAGTAACTTCTCTTTACTTCGCTTCTCCTAAGCTTAACCTTATTTGAGACGATAAAACAAAACGTGATTAAACGGTACTAAAGAAAACAATAATAATGATGCTTATTGGTTTTAATTAATTCTTTGATGTAAGTCGATATAACTTATTGCCCTCAGAAAGGAAATAACCAACAAATTTTGGAGGTATAGATTCTTCATTAACATGTCAGTGATTTCGTAGAGCAAAATAGTTGCCCTTAAAATGTCTACTGTAAACTTTGTGAGGAACCCTACCTATCTGGTTTAACATTCGAATCCATTTTTCTTTTTAAAACGGCATTTACAGGAAACCTTTAAGAAGAAAACTTTGTCAATAAATATGAAATCACATTCGCCGTTTATTGTCATATCATAATTATAACAAATATAAAATTCGCCAAATTTTATCAATTTACGAAGCTAATACTATTCTAAAGCCAAAGATGCACCTTAATATCAGTCTATCTACTTTCTGTCCAATGTGTTTACAAGCTGTAACCGAAACTAAAAACGTAAAATATGAACAAATCTAGGTAAAACAAAAAATATTTATTTATACCTATTTAAAAATTATCCACTTATCGATATATTTTGTGCAAGTCCTACACGAAGCGGTATCATTTTCACGTACACAATATCTTTTTATCTTACACATAATTGACACATAACACTTGACGACCCCGTAGCCCAGTTGGTAGTGACCCTGCCTGCCGAGCGTTGGGTCCCGGGTTCGATATCCGGCCGGGGCAGATATTTATGTGACAGATAAATGTTTGTTCTCGGGTCATGAGTGTTTGTGATGTGATAATTGTGTATGTCCATGCCACCCGCAACACAGGGAATCCTAGAGCGGGGGTGTGAGTGTATAAACGTTTATTTATTTATTTATTTAATTATGAAAAATAAATTATTATTCATAAAATGGAGTATTTACTGCATGTTATTAATCTTCATTTATATAATTTTAAGATCAACTTCTATGATAATAAGCATCGTGAAAGTAGTATTGCCCTATCAGTACTTACCTGTGTATTGCCTCTTTGTTTGGGTTATTGTTATAAGTAACCCTACAATTTAATACTGAACACGTCACCATTAGGTTTACTATTTTTAGTCTGATAAAATATAGAAAGATTGAAGTGAAACTAACAAAATAACAATTTTTTGACAGGAGACTAATGGAGAGTAAATAGTTTGAAAACAGTCCTACGGTAAATTCTCTTGCATCTCTTTCTCGCAAGTAGGATTTTCCGTATAGCTCGAAACCTCACTCGTACACTGTGTTCCTCTATTAGTATTATATTAACTGTATGGGATGGACATAGGCTAATTTATTGTTAAACCCGAAACGAAAACGGGCCGCTAGTACAAAATAAAGTTCATTCACAAACAAATGAAGTGTACAATGATATCCGAGAATTGCATTCATTTTTGTATTGTTACATAAGTAGGACTCTGTCGCTGTGCGACCGCACCGTTCCGTATAGTCTACATATCCACTTAACATGTAACAATAATTAATATAAAAACAATGAGTAGCGTTATTATAAAACAATAATTAACGGTATAGTTAATTAGACGTCTAGTTGACAACTCATGCGTGTCTCTTAAGCGTTTATAAAAAAATTTGAAAAACTTTATTTTAGGTTAGTTGTAGGTTACTTCTACATGGGTTTTAAGTTGCTATCATTAAAAATTAACAATATTCATTACATATTGTCCGGTTCTCGTCATCACTCATCACGTCCGTTAAATATCTTATTCTCATGTACAACTTATTCTTCTATACGTCCTGCTTATTCTATACATTGTAAATTTCTTGTATATTTTTCTCTGAACATCAATTCCATCCCGTATCGTCAAACGACGCCCAGTTCTTACTACCGACTGATATGACATTACAAATTGACATGGAGATTGTCATCCGAACTGATCTAAAATGTTATCTTCTGTGCGGCAATCTAAACACAATTCTACACAGAGCCAGGGGCGCCGAAGTAATCATGAATCTCGCAAAATCGAGTTGCAACGATATACGGCTCGTGATTTATTCGTCGTCATATTCATCTCTCCCCGGGGCTTGCGTGCTTATATTTGTCGCCTTGAACGTGACATATGTGGGTCTAGAGGATTTAAGTACTGATGTTAAAAGTTACGCTAGAAGTCTTGCCCCTATGTCGTGTTATCTGCGGGTGTGAGGTGTGAGCGAGACAATAGTTTATTTTATATTAAGTTAATGCTTGTGGTAAGTGGTGATAAAGTGTTGAATGCACAAATTTATAAAAGCCTATTCATTCTCCTCTCGAAGACTCACACATCGTAACTAGCCGGGAACAAGAGACGTAAAAGACGCAAACCGCTTCATCTATGCAGGTGGTACGTCCACGCTAAAATAGTAATAGTACATAGGCTTGTTAAAAAAATAGTTATATGTATGAGTTAAAAACTGCATCGGGTGTTTGAAAACTATTGGCCTATCTATATAGAGCAAGGCTTAACCTCAAAAGTATGATCTCTCAAAAGTATGGTCGGCTCTCAGAGCAAAACAAAAAAGGCAGAAAATATTGTACCAGAGAAGCAAAATAATTTTGTATTTATAAACAAACAGACTTAATCCGTACTTGATGAACTTAATTTGTAACGTATTTCGCATTTATGTTCCAACAGGTTGAATTGGCTGTAGCTTCATTTGAAATTCGCGAACGAGGTGCACGACGCTCATGATGAATATCAACGAAATATGATACGTAAATTGCTGGTTTGATCCACGGTCCAATTGCCGTGGTTTATTTTTTATTTTTTTTAAACTAGCCTTGCCCGCGACTTCGTCAGCGTGGAATTTAACAAAAAAATTATTTAGTAGAAATAAACGTAGCCTAAGTTACTCCTTATTCCATCAGCTACCTGCCAGTGAAAGTCCCGTCAAAATCGGTCCAGCCGTTTCAGAGATTAGCCGGATCAAACAGACAGACGGACAAAAATTGTAAAAAATGTTATTTTGATATATGTACTGTATATACATTCATTTGCATGTAGTAAAAAGGGGTTATTTTAATATTACAAACAGACACTCCAATTTTATTTATTAGTATAGATAACCTGTGCACATTTCAAATATAAACAGCTGTCAAACGGTGACATAGTTTGTTAGGAGTTTTAAGTTGAGCTTACGTTGATCAGTTTCTTAATACTTCTTAATTAATAATTGTAAAATTTTATTCGTCAAGTTTATGTACGATTCAATCGAGATGATTTGCGGCAACATTGTAAGGGGATTAAATGTTTCGGAAAAGTGCATGTGTTAATAAAACGCCTGGAATTTAAAGCGCCGAAAATTGTTGTCAAATACGAACAAATGCTATTAACAAGGTATCCGAAATTGCTCCTGCCATGTTCTATTTACCAAATTCTGTTGGAATTTCTGTTGCTCAATCGATCGGTGTTCCGGACGAGCTATGCGCAGTTATTACAGATTCCGACAATCGAGACTACGTAGTTCACATCGCAAAATGAATTCAAAAGACTTTTTACTTAAGTCGAAATGTCAAAAGTAAATGTTTCGCCAATTTGCAGTTCATACTATAGCGCGGTTTCATGTAAAATCTTTTGTCTTGTATATTGCGACGTGACATAAACTTTAAATGGGATAGATGGTTTGCGAACGCTGGCCATTGATGGCAATTGGTCAACGCCGCCCGTGGAGCACCCCGCTGAGGTGCTGCCACTTGCCCGGAAATCAGATTGTCTATCTGGCTGTGAAACCCATTAAACATTTAACGGTTTATTTAAGAAGTATGGTGATTACTGGTGGTATTCGAGTACGTAAATAACCCTACCAAGAGAGAGACGAGAAACCTTCATTATAAAACTATGTGGTACAGAAACTAGCGATTTCCAAAAGGCTCCATTGATTCGTCAGGTTTTCAGTGTATAAAAATTAAATAATATATGTATTGCTTAGTTTGTAATATATTCTCGAGATCACAGTAGCACTTCGGGTACTTTCAGTTAGGCATGGGGAGGGGAAATCCCTGATACCTACGACAATTACTAATATTACACACACATCACTCCGAAATATGGTAAACTTACCACTGTTTAATACGTTATTGCCTTACAATTTTGTTAAAGGACATATTACATTAAATCTTACTTGGTGTTGGAATTTAGGGTAACTGGAAAATATATTGTCATGCGCAGCGGCGTGCGTTACATAGCGGTGCCAATATATCGGAGCATTGAGGGTGGTAGTCATGGAAGGGGCTCGGTTCTAGGGGCCATGGAATAGTTTTTATGTTAAACTGATTGCAAGTTACAAATTATATTAAATTAACATCATGGCGGTCATTACACATTTTAATTACGACCGGTACTGACGCCTTTTATATTTTAATATTAAATAATAATAATCGTGAGTACCCGTTACAGTTACCACGACGAATTACGAATCATTACGCGAAGTCCTACCACCAAGCAGGCTGACTTCTGTCGCCTCTTACGACACCCTGTTCTGCCAGCATCTGATTGGGGGGAGTTTTCTAGACCGCCCTTATACGGCCATGACATATGCAACATTGAATATTTTGACTATTTTCACAGCATATGTATATGTTATAAAAAATACATACCTATGTCCTTACTAAAGATAACATATATCTCGAAATATTTAAAAATAAAATTACACCCGTCCGAAGCCGGGGCGGGCCACTAGGTATATTGAACGAGCACCTAGTGTTAATGACCTGACCGTACTGGGCGATACAAAGCCCAACTACCTCTAACAGAAGAGGTCTGCGTCATCTTTGCAAGGATTCCGTTTTGCCATAAAGCCTTAAATTTGGCAGTATTGGACCCGTATGTTTTAGTGATTGTAGTGCTAATGGACAAAATGTGTTAAAAGAAACGACTCAAAATTCATGAAATATAATCATATGGCAAGGGTTTTTTTTTTGTAATTGTCATGACAAAATTTGTGTGAAATAACATTTTTGGAATATTCACAGGAAAAGTCTCAATTTGGGATTAATTTTTAAGTAAATAATGAAGTAAATTCCTAATAAAATGTAGTTTGTTTCAAAATTGACAAACAAATTAAATTAATTTCATTGAAAAGTGTGATCTTCAATTTGTCAGCTTAGTGGACGATTCAGTTGGATCCCTTCTCGACGGACCTACGTCCAACGCACAGCTTAAATCATGTTATAAAATAAATACTTAACATACTTTTGGTAAGCGCACTTAACATTTTGTTCATTAGTAAATAGCTCCATGTTAAGACGAGGCGGATTTCTTATCTTTAAATATCATATATAATTATCATCGAGTTAGTCTTTCAATTTGAACCTTCTTCATTCAGCTCAGGAGGAAATCGAGTGTGACAAACGGACGGACAGACACGCAAGTCGCTCTATGAGAGTTTCGTTTTATTATAGGGTGTCATCTACACCCTATAATAAATTTTCAAAATCTATACATACAATAAAATTCTAACTGATCGTTTCTGTACATGAACGATATAGGAGAAAAAATAGTATAAGGGGCCTTTATTAACGCAATGGAACACAAAACAATAGTTGTTAGAAGTTTTGTCTGTTTGTCTGTGCGTTTGTGTGCGTTAATCTCAGAAACGGCTTAATAGATTTTGCTCTAGTTTGCACAAACATATTGCAGTAAGCATCGCTTATTACTTAAGATCTGTTTAATGTTAATCCGTTCATAAATAAAAAAGTTATAAATTAATATTTTAATTTGTAATTCCCAGAAACCACCCCAGCCCTAATACATTGCAGGTGCTATTTCTAAGCGTAAGGCGTAGTTTGTCTGAACCGGAGCGAGAGCTGTTTGCTAGTATAAGATATAACGTAGTATAATATAGTATAAATCTAATCAACACTGTCTGTCAAGCTGACATTTTATTTGATAGATAAATAAGAGAACAAGATTTCGGGTCGTGTTCGGTTGTGATATAACTGTGTGTATGTGTGCGCGCGTTATTGTTCCGTACAAGTCTGTCTAGCCGGGGAACTGGTCAAAAATCTTCTGCGGTCACACAGAGCCCCGACTAGATTTTTTTACGGGATATTGTCGCTATGAATGGATGAATGTCTTAATCCCAGTAAGAACATGAGGGATAATATGAGTGGGCGTTTATCGGCTTATTACTGTACGAAGAACGGATGAGTGGAGATTTTGTTAAAAATACCTCGCGTCGATCGTAGAAACTTTTTGAAGGGCTTGCTTGCGTCAGAAGCTTTAATATCTTTTTGATATAAATACTCGGTTTACTTGGAATGTGTAATTATGACAAGAGATCAATAAATATATTTAGTAACAGAACAGAGTTGGATAGTTGGCTTGTGTTTCAACCTGGTGGCGATAAATGATCATTGATGTCGGGTAACCAACTTTTTGATAGGAATAAAATTGCTAACTTAACTCTGTAGTCACTTTCAATAGGAACTTATA
>PDGT01000019.1:348093-360076 GCA_003671415.1 Megathymus violae
ATTTTAATTATGACAATAAAACATAGACCAGCGGGTTGAATTATAAATTTAGAACATCGTTTGTCCCCTAACAGCGAGAAGAAAGAACCTTCAGTTCTGGGGCGAAGCTTCCAGATTCAGTTTGATGGTTATAGAATCCATAGCGTTCTTGCACAAGATATTTTCTAACTATCCGAAGACGTTAGCGACACATATCCACTTTTGATAGGACACACATAAGAGCTAAGGCGTTTTGTTACAAGTTACCTAACATGCTGTATATAAATAAATAATAAATACAATATGATTTATCAATTTTATATTACGCAAAATTTACCCATTGACTTATTAAGTTTCATATACAGGATCAGCAATTTAAGTACTAACCTTAAGTCTTAGTGAAACAGTTCAAAAAGTTTAAATCAGATTAAATAAACTAGGTTGTAGGGTTTAAGTATTGTTCAATATAAGCAATGCAATATAAACAATATGGACTCGATCGAGTTTAAAGAATCGCTCGAAAATCAATAATCTAAAATATAGAATATATAGATAATATATGTATATAATACTGTAAATATTCATGCTTGAATAAGAAAAATAAAACGCGTAGTTTCTAATCGAATCAAATTTATATTTGCTTCGATTCCGATCACAGGATTCTATTGATTAAATGCCAAATTGGTTTGAAATTGTAATCATTTTAGGTATATTTGTGTGCACAAATAATTGATTATTATTTAAATTTAATATGTAAATGTTTAATATGTAAATTAAATTTATTGTGTAAATGTTTTAAGTATAGTTTAATTATTTGGTCTTTATTATACCTACGAGACAGGGTATGAAAAAATTGACACAATATTAGCAGTCTTTCCTGCCAGTCTATATTTGGGCGAAGCAGAAATCGACGTTGTAAGTTCAACGAAGGTTCAGGAAAGTAATATTTATTTAATTCGTGTAATACTTTAAGCTTTTAGTGGTATATTTATAATTTGTTTGGTTTCTAGCTTTAATGTTTTTCTAAAGATTACCTAAATATAAATACATACTCTACAGAATTATTTCGGTAAAGTACAAATGAGATTTGTATAAACAAAAATATTCTGTCTTTCAGATGATTGTCATTTAATGTCAATTAAATTTTATTATAATATTTATATATAATAAAATATTGTGATAATTTAATTTTATCCCTTAAAGGGGGAGGTCCAGAAAGATCCTGTTCTTGTGAATGCATGTCTACTTTACTCTACTTTAGTACTGTTCTGTACAGTATTTGTATAAAGTTTTTTCGCAAATAAACAAAAAAATTTAATCAAACCTGCATATAAAATTTCATCCTCTGTTTCACCCGCAGGTGGGTAAAATTTTGGTAATGCCAAAAATTGGCGTCCATTTATGTTTAATGAAAACGCTAAATAACGAGTCTCATTAACTTAAATTCAAAACCGACGGGCTTTTTCGTATTCCATTTTTTTTTTCTATGTGTTAAATATATAACACACGCGCCACAAAATAGGTATGGAAAGGATCATGGGTGAGGAAATTTCGTTATCAGATAACTATTTTGTCTATCGAATAGGCATTTTTAAGTTCTGGTGAGCATTGAAATTTAATGATGCACTATTAAAATATTGTTTAACACGAATTTATCTTTAGTTGATGAAGCATTTCAAATGATAGCACGGATAGTGCTGATGCTAGATGAATGTGTATAAAAACCGTAGTGCTGCCGCGCGCCAATACCTACACGAGGAAATAAAAATATTAAGATGACAGTGACGTTCGCTTCATTCTTCAATATTTCTTTTTACATGTATCATTGCTATGTCGGTTAGTGATCACGAAACTTCAGAATGTCTGAAGTGTTCTAGGAAACGATAGGTGGCGTTGTAGTAAAGGTATTAGCAAATAATAGGTATTTTCATAAACCTTAAGATCTTTTTTTACATTGCTAACTGCTAACCGTGTAAATATTTATTGTACTTTTGGTTTAAACAGACTGTCTATACCTTGTAGGTATTTTTAATAATATGTTCACGTGCTTAACCAAATTTCGAAAGCGGTGACTGGTACACGGGCCAGTGTTCATGTGTAATCATTAATGATGAATCAATCTGGTACGTCACCGTGGGTTGTGTGTGTGTGTGTGTGTGTGTGACTGTGTGTTTATCGAATCTTTTCAGGTAAGCTCCGAATGAAAGCGCCAACTCGGCTGCTGTGTAAGTGAGCTCGGCTGTAATAGGTTCGGATTGCTGCGAGCCACGAGAGGCGGCGGATAGCAAACGACGAATTAAGCGAGGCATCATATACCCGCTGTTTAAGTACGTATCATTCTATGCGTCAAGACGACCATTTAATGGGTAGGAATTGAAATTGAATAGAAATAGCTTGCCTGCGTCTGCATTCCCATTTAATACGGTGAGGCCATAACGTGGGGCTCGGCAAAGCAACAGTGATGTCTCCACAAGTGTTCTCCATATTTTGTCGTCCATGAACCAAGTTGTATACATGTTTGTATAACCGTTGTAGTATGATCATAATTTGTAGTAATATTGCGTTTGTGTATATGCGGAAAGTAATCTCCGGAATGATATTTATTTTAAACATTTTCACCACTTTAAAGGTACATTAATCCGGTTGAACATAGGCTACAAGTCATAAAAATATAATACATTTTTCAAAGCGAATTAATTGGGGCAAGCCGCTAGTCACAGTTTATATTGTAAACTGTCTTAACGGTGATAGCTTATAACTCGGAGCGCACGTAGCCCTCGGCGGCCGGTCGTTACGGCTGACTCCTGACAGTTTTAATTAACAAAGCCAACCCGACCTTTTTCAGCACTGACATCGCGATGTGTGTTGCTTATAAATGGCCTGTGTTAATGTGTTACATTAACAGCACAGTGCGTCTGTACGTACGTATTATTAATAGCTCTCGACAATCTTCGGTTTTCTTCGGGTTTCGATTGTTGTGGTAATCTTGAAATGCGAAGGTTGCCGAATGTTGTAAAGTTAGAAGGCAGGTCCGTATTGTAAAAAATAAATGCGGTTCTAAATCGTATAATTACAAACACCTACCACTGTAACGTAAAATAGGGTAAACACAATATTTATTAAATATCTAACAATGGCTTGTTGGCATTGAAATAGCAAAATTGTCATTTTCCGACGTTGTGATACCGTTTAAGAATGAATCCCTTATTATGTAGATGTAGTAGACGCCAATCTTTGGCCCCATTCAAGTGCGTCGCAAATTGAAACTCGCGCGTTTACAGTAACTGTAGTTACGAGTACAATCACATCGGCCATGAAGTTTGCGGACAAGTGTAATTACTTTGGACAGATTACCCTTATCGGTACACACTTCACAATGTGCTCATTTCAAATTAGTTTTGTTGTTAGTGGCTCATTGTCGAGCACGAGTCTGTCGTAATTGAATATAACTAACTACACAGAGAGAGACTTTTTTATACTATCTAATGATAAGTAATGTTGAATTACGACCAGAAGGTGAACACGAGTGATAATAATGTCATTGTTTTTATATAGAATACATTAACGCTTGACAACAATCTCATGTGATGGTAAGTGCTGATAAAGTCTAAGATGTTGAACGTACTAATTTATAAAAGCCTATTCACTCTCCTCTTGAAGACTGTCACATCGTAAGTAGCCGGGAACATAGACGCGCGCAAGTTATTTCAGTCGTTTGCAGTGCGCACAATGAATGACGGCGCAAACCGTATCGTCCGTGCAGGTGGTACGTTCACTACATAAGGATGGATATCCGCCGTACGTCGAGTTGTCCGATGGAGGAACGGCGATGGGGGAATTATTTCGAACAATTCCTGCGCACACTCTCCAAAATGTACCCTATAGAAGACCAAGAGGCTAGCAACCCTGCGCCTGTGCTCATATCCTATCATTCTGTCATGTGTTATTAGTATTATTTTTAGTATTGAACTCATCAATGTTATCTGTGTGAAGGATATCGGAAGCTAACTATTTTGTTAATTTTTATTATAGAGGTACGGATTTTTTTAAGAGAATAAAATGTCGGTAGATTTTTGTATCGTGTCGATGACGTCTTAAGTGTAGCGGACTGCGCATGAAAAATGATCACCGTTTATTGTCAGAGTGCTCTACTGTTCGATTTTGTATGTTATACGCGAGCGGAGGCCTGTGTCAAAGAAAGCCACGTTTGTCCTTATTTGTAAGGGATCCGTTTAGGTATCTTTTATAGCCCGCGCTTTGTTACCGTTGAGAAAACAAAGTAAAAATTTTATGAAACGTAAAATGCGTAGGTTTCCGTGGCGCTTTTAATTAAAAACCTACACTGGAGAATTTTGTTACTTTTCAAATTAATCTCGTCGCCCATGGACATCACTATACCGAAGGTGTCAATGATACCTTATCGGCCAGGAAATGAGAAGAAGCTAAGGAAGTAATTACTTCCTCTTAAGCCCCCAGCTGGAACACGACGAGTTGTTTGGCGACTGACTCAAGCAGGGAGGTGGTAGCTAGCCAGCAGGCTTTAGGGAAAGGCAATCATACCAATAATAATATTAATGACTTAATAGTAATACTGATAATACAATCGTTACGCGATGCCCTGGTAAGTGGACAGGCGCTGGTTGGCTTCTGTCACTTCTTACGACACCCTGTTCTGCCAGCATGGGATTGGGATAGCCATAAGTTCTTTCCTATTACTTATTGGGATATAATGTTACGGTCAAGTAACATTGAAGTATATTTTAAAATTATTTCATTGCCCTTTATAATATCACGTACAAAACAAAGCTATATACGGTTGGGAGTCGATGCCACAAATAGGTATACCTAAGTGTAATGCGGGTAAATACAGTAGTGCACAACAATGTACAAACATGAGCGGAGTACAGGTACAGTCGCGCTTAAAAAAATGTATTGACCTTCAAAATTTAAAGGCAGCATTTTGATTGTAAAAGGTCGGTAAGGCTAAAATCCTAAAATCGTTTGTAATTGTATTTTATTTCAAATTAGCAACCGCCCTTGGTTTGTTCAAAAGAAACTGAGCCTTACTCACCTACTTAATACCACACTTACTTTAATAACACCAGCTACTGAAATTCTTATTTAAAATTTTTACCAACCTGAAATATCATATTTACTAATCCCATTTTATTGTTTTATTGATCGTTTTTTTTCTTTGTGCACTTTATTAACTACCCTCTGAACGGAACTTAAAAATTCCCTAGATAAGAAAAAAATACACATGATATATGTCGAGCTTTATTTGATCGTAAATTTATTTAGTGATTTCCACTCAATGCGTGCAAAGACAGACTGACAAATCCTGTCTACATTAAAATTATCAAATATATTTAATATACTAATTTTGTCCCTTACACATTCATTATTGCTTTAAATAAAAATAGAAAAAAAAATATTGATTGTAAATTTTCGATTACTTATTATAATTAATGTCACTAAAGTTGCCATTGCCATGCCGATCCACTTTCAATTAAGTCATAAAATAAAAGGCATAAAAGCCAACAACACATAAAAATATATCACGGGTGTGTGTTATTCCCAGTATACAAAACATTATGTCAATCATATTAAAACACAATGAGGATATAATTAAAAAAGTACCCGACAAACGAATTAATGGCTCGTATCTCGACTACTTCTGTCAATCACAAGCGTTCGATAAACTGATTATATCTTGAGCGCTTCCGTGCTGCGGACGTGCACATTTATGCGTCGGCGCCGGTTTTTTCTGTTCGTTTCGATCTTAGAGAGCAGTCGTTATGTCACGAAGCAGTCCATTGAGTGTCATGAGAACTTCGTACACTTGTCCCGGTCACTGATATCACAGCAGATTGCGTCCATTGTGCGGAGAGCCGTACCCTGCAAAGGATCACGTATTGGTCAAAAGTTTTTCTATGCAAGTGTACTTCCGTAGTCGAACTCTATATAGTTTCTGCTATCAATGTAGTATAGGCATAAGTAAATATGTGGACCGCCATTAAATTAACGATAGTGGATAGCAGCCATTTGGTGTCCCCTGATGCCGGGCGGTTTATTACATTATGCATTACTGAATTAGTTATGTTATTTGACACATTACCTATATATAATTACTGGCTTTGTTAACAAAAATTAACATTGTATTGTAAAAACGTAACTGTCTGAATCAATTGAATGAAGATGTTTCTCTCTGTTGATGAACAGTTCTCGACCCCACCCCCGATCCTTTATACAAGCGGCAATTTATTTATATATACAGATATAAATATTATTATAACATCTTCATCACATCTTATTGCTGGGCAGGACTCTCACACTGAAAAGCTTTATTATACACCTCCAAGGGCATACTTCACACACAGATGATAATAATATTGAGAATTAACGTACGTACACAGGTTTACTGATAACATTTTACTTTTTCGAATCAAGTGACAATGAATTTGTAATACACACTAATTGCTCCGTATTGGGGCGGCTTAGAATACTCCCCCCAATCCCATGCTGGCAGAACAGGGTGTCGTAAGAGGCGACAGAAGCCAGCCTGCTTGCTTGCAGGTGGTAGGGCTTCGCGTATGGATTATATTATCAGTATTATTATTAAGTCATTAATATTATTAGTGGTATTATTATCTTTCCGTGAAGCCCGCCTGGCTAGCTACCACCCTCCTGCTTGAGTCAGCCGCCAAACAACTCTTCGTGTTCCGGCTGGGGGCTTGAGACCCAGTACTTGCTTGCTTTCTAACCTTCTTCTAATTTCCTGGCCGACAACGCATCAGTGATACCTTTGGTCTAGCTAAATGTCCATGGGCGACGGTGACCACTTACCATCAGGTGGCTCGTCTGCTCGTTTGTCGGCTATTAACATAAAAAAAAACAATATAATTAGAAAAATTATGCACGGCTGCAAGATTCTAACTCTTATTTTTCTACTTGCGATGTGGGAGTCTTCAAGAGGAGAATGAATATGGTATTACAACACCGAAAAACACCGAGAATCGAGAGAAGAGACCGTTCAGAATAGATAGGCTAAGCAAATAATAATTCAGAATGAGCTAAAGCCAAGGTGATTGTGGCACCTAACAATGACGCTGCATAACAAAATTGGCTACACCTATGAAATCATGTTTTGTGTGTCGATCTATACAAATATATTACAACGACACTAGTTTATATAGAAACTATAAGGAAACCTGCGTGCCACTCTCTATATAATATTCTCAAAAAGTCTGTGAAGTTTGATAATATGCAGGGAAGTTATGGATATGAAATTTCGGATCTGAATACGTGTACAGGAATAATATTGTACCGGTTACGGATATGCAATTATTTCGGACTATCTGTTAGTTTCCGATAGTTTCGGTTAAGGATATTAAATTTTTATGGAATTTTAATAGTTAAAATACATGTAGGTAATTAGTTGGTTTTATTTCTAGTTTATCATTTGGTACTAAAATCAGTCGTATAAGTAATTATTATACCTACCTACTCAATTTTAAATGTTCTCTACTTATAAATGCAAAAAAAAATATAATCAAAAACAACATCTATATTTTTTCTATTATATTATTAAATATTGATGTCATTGTGTATTATAAAGAAAACATTCATAGATAGATGTATTATAATTGGAATGCGCATTGCACATATTTACTATAATCTAAGTATAAATTAAAAAAAACACTGCTTTCTTCTTAATTATTTATGTATGTAATGAAACCAAAACATGATATTTACTTAACTTTCACCTAATCATAATATTAATAATCAAAACTAAGCAAAGGTTAATTGTACTTAAGAAAAAGCAATTTCGCATCTTTATCATCAGAAAGTCGACTTTTAAAATATCATTAATTTACCCAGCAGCACTGAAAAGCTGTTCGCTTGATACACTTCCAGGAGGTGGAGAGAGATACTGTCTTACTAAACTGCTTAAGCTATGGTACTTGATATGCATTTTCCATCATAAAAGTGGATCTTCGATGAGTATCACCGTTTTCTCTATATTGTATTCATTAAGTGATGTCTTTTTAAAAATTATATTATTGTGCACATTATCATCACTATCTACATTTCGCTCTTGCTCGTCGCATACGCTTAATATTTCAGCTAGACATGTTTGTATGGTTGAACTGTTGCTAGAGCTCATTCCGTGATCTCTTAGGTGAAGAAGAACCATCATCATTAGACGTTTTTGAACAATCAAGGATCCCCAGAATCTCGGACTGTAACTGTTCCTTCGTAATTTCAGTGAAAAACTTGAGTTCATACCGTGGATCTATATAGGTGGATATTGTAAATATTTTATTGTTTTCAATGTCCTGAAATCTGACATTGATGTCCTGGATCATTTTAGTAATCAGTAATTTAATATCCTCCGATGTGTCTTCTTTACTCTTCTCTGTTTCTATGTTTTCAAGAGTATACATAAATGAAATCACCGACGCTATTGTTGTAGTAGCACTATATAACTCCTTTGTAATTTATTCCAATGGGTTTAGCGTTGCAATACTCTTTTTTTAGTCGAGCCATTCATCAGCAGTTGGCATTGGTATAGTATGCGCGTCCGAATACAATACGAGGGATTTTTTTTTTCAATTTTATCATTCTTTCCAATATATAATAAGTCGAATACCATCTGTGAAAAAATAAAACATGTGTTAAAAAAAAGATTAATATCGAAATTGCACATAATAATTATATACGTGTATTTTTTAGAATAAAAAAATCTCACCGTGTGGAATATTCCTGAATTATACTTAGACTTAGGTATACATTGTGATGATAGTGATGATTATATTGTAAAATATTAATTCGTTTATTCACATTAACGTCTAGTATAATGACAAACAGAGAAACACACGAGAGATGTTACAAAGGTTTCGTATTTCATGGGTTTTGTGCGAACTTTTAAAATAATCGAATGTACTTAACTTTTAAACTAATCGATATGTATGTATGGTAAAAAAGTAAACACTTTATTTACTTAAACGGTGTTATTTTTTACGTTTGAAATAGTGAATGATTGATTACACGGTCGATTGAATCGTTCAGTGATTGAAGCTCGTCGTATTACAAGCCTTGTGCAACGCATTTACAATCAATTAACTGGGAATAACAAGTTTATTTGTGATAAACACTAATGACTAATGTGATGTAACAAGGCTTACACCGACTTCGTTCCTCGTCAGTTCGTTCTTCGTTAAGGACTTCGTTCGACTTGAACATTTATACATGATACGTGGCCATATATATACTCGATATATATATATAGCCTATTTGGAATAATGTACCGTTCAAATGATAAAAAAAAATAGTTGCCGTCATTCCGGAGATTACTTTTGGCATATACACAAAGTCACCAAATTCGCACTCTATCTTTATATTACTAGCATTGATATTGGCAAGAAACCCGCCTGTCCTTGACACAATGGAACAAAATTCTAACGTTTGCGTATAGTGCCCATCAGCATCCTAGATAATTAATATACATCACTATCATACGTTTTTTAATTTCGTGTTTACCTATTTTATCATTAACGCCCTCGGGTTTGGAGATTTTAACAGATTTCATGAGCAGGAGTAGATTCTATGTTCATGTGTATATATTTTTTATGTATGTACAGTCATAACCCCGTGATTTATGAACGAGCTTTGATGATTTTTATAGTATTTAGCGGATAGTTGGTAATTAATCCCTTATAGAATAAAGTGAGGATCTTTGAGTTCCAGAGATAATAAAAATATTTGTTGTAAGTAACATTAAAATTGTTTTTTTCCCGGCTTAAAAAACATATAAGCTTCTATGTTCGTTTGTATGTATGGTAAATTCGACTCCTCAACAGATTAAATAGACGTGTTTTGAGCTTTTTCCTTCTTTGTACCGGTTACATTGTAAAACCAGTACATCAACCAGGTATTGGCGTCTAGGAGTCATCAGCTCATGTTGCCGAAATAATGATGAAAACAACAGCACTGCTTAATGACTAGGACCTACTTTTCTCTCTGCACTGAGATTAGACTACAGATACTAAGTAGACTCTTGGGAACACGTGGCATTCATGGTGTGCGATCTGCCCGTCCCGTTACAGTCACATTTTGTAATACCGTACTTAGTATGTTCGCATATTTAAAGCAAAATCGGGAAAAATATCAAGCTTTTAAAAAACCGATAAAAAAGTCGGCGAGTCGGCGAGTTGGGTTTAAACGGCCCGCGTTCGGTACCAGGCGCTCACTTTGATGCTAACATTCGTAGACGAATATGCTGATATATTTGATGTCGATGTCACATAATTTTGTAGGTATGTGTACCGAATTTAAAAGCGTTTGTGTGGATGATTACTAGAAAATCGGGTCCAATAGACAGCGATCCTATAAGGGTTCATTTGTTTATCGAATTTAACAAATCCTAAGATTGCATTATGTGCAGCTTGATTTGAATGTTCTAATATTTATGTTGCCATGTGGTTTACAAACTAGTCAATAGTTAAAAATAATTATGTAATAACTTTAACCTGTTTGTGCGATCAGATCTCTACTAAAATAACATTCAAGCCATTTATCGTATAGTCACCGATAGGTTCAAAGCTAATTTTAACGTGTTCTGCATAATATTTGTTTTTAGGAAAATACTTGTCACAAGCGTGCGTCCATCAATCACGTTGGACGTTTGACTCTATTGTATTACTTTTCACGTTAAATAGAAATGGACGAGATCATCTAAATCTTTGAGGCTTAGTGTGTGAATTTTGTGTTCACCTGCAACATTTCAAACGAATTAAGGTTACATATAAACACCACGAAAATATTCTTATTGATGGTAAAAATTGTAAGAAAATATATTTCAAAGTTTAAATTAACCGAAAGACTAATTAATATAGGTAAGTGAGGCAAATAGCTACACAATATATTTGATTTTGAATATTTTCCCAAGTTCTACTTAAACTGTGCCGTAAATCCATCGATGCGCGTCAAAACTAAAACGGAAAATGTTATGTTAACGAAACTCACCGAATTAATCGAACCTTCCTCGTTCAACGAACCGGGCAATGGTACTGCTGTCGATAAAATTAAAATTAATAGCAGTCAATAAAAATAGTAAAAGCCGTCGTGAAAAGATTCTAATATGACAGAAAAGAATTAAATTATATGTATTTGCGACTGTACTTGCTAGCTGGGTACGTAGAAGGCCAAGCGCAAACGTCATTATCATTTTGTATTAGTTCCCACGGCGGCGACCGACCAAAATGGAATCGACACGCTTGCCGCGTTCGTGTTTCACATATATCATTATTTATGTAATCCATTAATTCAGACCCGAGCAGGAAAGTGAATAAGATATTAGCAAAATTGTTTGCTTATGTCGAATTAATATGGATAACCGGCGGAGTACAAAATACTACATCTATCTTTGGGTCCATCCATGACTATTCGTGTTGTACAATTTTGATCAACGGAATTTTTATTTATTTTACAATTATCATATGATACATAAACTTCTGAAAGACATGCCTTATCTTTTGTAATAATAAAAAGAGCTACCTAAAAAGGTTAGTGTATTAGTGTGCAAACGCGCAAAAAGTGAAACTTTTTTACGTTACAATTTTTTTATATTCGATATTAAGAAATAAAATTCCACTCCACTCCGCTCAGATACATACATGCCATTCGTCTCGAACTCTCTCACTCGAACCACATACTTTCCTAAATTATATATCATCCATTTTAAGTACGAAACATAAATTCACACTTCTGTATATTTACCATGTAGCCGAATTCATAAGTTATGAATCGTAACACTATTGAGCGAATGAGCGTTACGGAAATTATAACATTAATACATTTTTTCCCGCATACCGCGTCCTAAAGTTTCACTTTAAAAAATAACTTTAAAAAATATTTAATTTTTTATACGCCTTAGTTTATATTTTACGATCGATAAGACTAAACGTAAATAAAAACATTTTGGATCTCACTTTTGCCCATA
>PDGT01000019.1:360116-397099 GCA_003671415.1 Megathymus violae
GTTTCTGGAGATTTTAAAGCAAGCAGCATTTTTAATGACTAACACAAGTCACGCGTACTAGAGTGGGCGTTTCACATATGTATAAATATATACATAGCAATTTCCCCCCTGACACGCAGTCCAATCTAAATTGTTTTTGCATAAGAGCATTAATATTATATGGTTTCCTCGCGGCAACACTGTTCACAACGCGTGTCATAAGCCTTACATTAATTATGCCTTTTTGTTATAGCAAAATGCTGTAAAAGACAAAATGTTATTCGAATAAATCTTATACTAAATATTGAAACAAAAAATATGTTATGTGTTATATAATTTTGAATATATCGGGGTCACCGGACGTCTCACATTACGTTTGCCGGTGGATAGTGACTGGAACAGACGAGCTGGAGGCCGAGCTCAGGAGTGTGTCTTAAGAGGGTCCTGTCTCCAGGAGTGGACTGAAGAAGACTGATGATGATATACAATATTTAAGTTTCCGTATTGCAAACAGCTCAACTTCAAGATTTCCTCGAACTTTAAATTAATTTTACCGTGATAATTAAAAGATAAATTTAGGAATTCTTTCAATTTTAGTTTTACATGAATTTCACTACAGTTTGAAAATAAGTCAAAATAAAAATTTTGAAAATAAGTCATAATCAACGATCTAACAGAACGTAATGATGCTGTCGTGAATGTTAGTTACAAAGTCTATCCGGGAAATGTTGCTGGTTGGTAGAATCTACTTGAAATTAAAATTATCTATATATTACTCGATACGAGTAAGACTTCTTAGGAAAACGATAAATTACATTCCTGCAGGGACAGCTAATCGCGAGCGCGGTCAACTTAGTTTATTGAGCAATTATCTTGTTTATAGCTCTTGATTTGCAGAATATATACACTTTTACAGAGTTTGAGTAGATTGAAAAACGACCGATTGAAAATCTCCATTTTAAGTATCTGACTTGTGTAGTGTAGTGCTAAGGCGCCCTCCGCGTTATTAAGATTTATTTGTCTTGATAATGACATCTCTTGGTAGGGTCGCCATTTAATGCTGTAAGTAGGGTTGAGAAAATAAGATTAATAATCAAACTTGTGGTCTCAAACTACCGAATAAATAAAAAAACTCACACTGGATGCCATCTGGTGATATTTTATTGAAAATTTTTCCTTGTAATACGAAAATAAAGTAAGAAATTATATATTTTAAATTTGTATGTATTCTATTCTGTAAACTTCAACCCTAAATAATTAATATAAAGTAACTTTGAAACCATTTTTTTTACTAAACACACATCGATTCATACACATGTGCACACTAAATGAAACTATCGACAGGTTTATACGACGTTGTATGGTTGTTAATTCTTCAGTATAAATCGAAAATAAACCTCTCTCGGCATTTGCGTTCTAAAGACTGCCACGCTGATTTTCCATTAATTAATTAATTTAATTTTCCATTGATTTAGGTCCACGGAGTAGCTATTCTTGGAGCTCAGTGAAGTATGAAAGACTAAAAAAAACATATGATATTAATATAGTGCTTATATCCCACGCGAGCTCTTATTTTTTAACTTAGCTATTGTTTGGATATTCTAGAATCATAGTCTAGTTTCGCATAATTATCTATATTTCACTGAAGTTTTGTTTTTGAGTTGCACGAATGTTTTGCTTAATTCTGAATAAGAAATTGGACCACTTCAATTTTGTAGGTAAACTGACAATCCCCATCAACACAAAGTTTTGTTGCAGATCAATCATCAGGTTCGCCGTAGTATCCTACTATGTACATATATGTCGGTAAATTTTAGCACGTCTGGTTATGCTTCTACCGCTTTTTCCAGGAGGTTGTTACCTATTGAATACATACACGAGAACACAAAATATCATCGCTTTGAGTGACAAATACATTTTCAATGAATGTCTGAAATATTTAATGGTCGAGTACCATCTACCAGCGCTCGGGTCACACGCGTGACAGGCGACAGACAGGTGGGAAAAAGCCATCGGTCCATATCGAGAAAATGAATGCAGCGTGCAGTCGTGAACACTCGTAAATATTAGACCACACCTTATTATTTATCGTATCAAACCATTTTCGTTATAGTATGGATTATATGGTTACCCGTACTATGTGTAGCCTATCTATCCTATCTACCTGTTATCTGGTGATTGACTATTATGAAAATGATGATGATGAAATATGGTGGGAAAAAAATTGCTTGTGAATCATTCGCAGAAGCGAAAAATTACGTGAATACGTGTAAATGTATTAACAAAAGATGTAAATGATTTTGGATTTTTGAGACTTTTTATAAATGCTCTTAAAACTCGTTAAAACCGGTACGCGTGTGACTAATCGAGGGGATGTTGACTTTATTTAGTGAATCCTGATAAATAATATTTTACTACTCGCACCGATTACTTACAAAATTTTGATTTGAATAAGGTCAAAAAGAAAATTTCATTTAAGTCCCAAATAGTCTATGACTTCATTAAATCTGCTTTCAGATCTTGATCTTTTGTCTTTAGGCACAAATTTTTGTCCGAATTTCTGAAAATTTTCATACTTACCTGACAGCTTATTGATGACCATGTTTTGCGAGGGATATGAGCAGTCCGGCTTATTGAAAGGAAAATAATATTATCCTTTAACTGTTATCCAGATACTGAAATACGAAGAATTGTTAATGATAAGGAGAGAAGACATTTATGAGATTCTTCTGATTTATCCTTCGGTAACCTTTAAACAGTCAACAATAATCCACGAACACGGCATTTGTTAGTCAGAATTGGATTCCATGGTAACTTAAACTGATGTTGATCAATGCTGGAACATCTGAACAATGTGCACGATTGATGAGCTTCTTGCTTTTATACCCACATTACTCCATTAATATTTGACGGGTTGCTCAGCCGCATTTACCTGGACTAATGCGATCCGAAGTGTTTTCTACTGGATGACGTCGGTCACATGCTTGAATGAGCACATTGAGACATCGGAAAATTTGAATTTTGTAACGGTTCAATGACTCATTAACGATAACGTATGGAAATAATAGCTCTTGAGTTATTATTTACAAATTGACGAAGATTTCCATTTTATAAATATATCGCCATCCAAATATGTGAGTCGTTGCTAGAAACGACAAACAGATGGGTACGATTATAATAGATCATTACACAATAAAAGTAGATAAAATACAATAACCTCGTTTCTGTAAGTCAGTTCAAAGTATTTTTTTTAACAGCACACGTAAAGGATCAGTCTTCTTGACGTGGCTTCAATACATATGTATTCCACATGGACTTAGGGAGTAAACGACTCTCAATTTTAAAGTTTAAGAAAAGTTGTGGTATCTCTTAATTCAAGTGTTTTCTTATTGATAACAAATCGAGTTCATATTTCTTTAAAAAAATTCGAATACGTATATTTTTATTTAGTCTTAAGTGTAAATCCTTTATAAGAAGGTGTAAAATGAGCGGACTCAATGCTTTGGGGCATTCGCTACCAGTTATTCGTCGAGTATTGTTGAGATGTGGTAGGTGTTACAAAAAAATTATACACATATACATATACACATAGTTATACATTTGTATATCAGTCCATTATAAATTGTTACATTTTAACCATTGTAATATCAATGAATAACTATTTACAACGTCAAAGCATTAGACTACTGACGAAAACTAGTGAGGAATGTTTTATTAATACTTTTGATATAAGGTACTATTTAAAAGAAAATAGGGTACAAAATGAATCTCGATCTTTACAGAAACAATATTCCCTTTGTAAATGTTATATTGATTATTTTTTGTCTAGCTTACGTTTTATTAATAAATTATGTAATTTTATTATGAAACGTAGGCAGTGGAGAGGTAGAGTGGGCGGTCGGTCGTAAAGTACATTTTTATCAACCTTGACATTTTGTTAAAGCACGCTTGAAACTTTATTACGGAAGGCTTTGCTTCATCGTGAATTAATTACGATCAGGAGAAGTGCAATATGCCCGTTTTGAATATGAGCATTAACGGTAACATTTCAAACACAGTTGAAAAAATAGTTTAATCCAAATTTTCGTCGCTATGCAGCTGTAAATTTACTTCGCCCATTGTTTGTAGTAAGCTCGATGGTACACAGCCCAGCGACGTCCGATAGGAGGGGGCTGACGCTAGCACTTCGTCTTTTATTCTGGATAGGTAGGTACATCACTCATTAATCACTTAAAAATTTTAGACTACATACTCAGATGCGGATGGTAAAATAGACGGTGACATTTATTCTGAAACAATTATTGAGCTCGATACTACGTCAAAAGAGACTCTGGAAAGTTCCTTGATTTGAGATGGTCGCTATTCTCTAAAGATTCAACAAAATATCATATCAAATTCACAGTGCGAAAATTTAAAGGCGACATTCATAATATTTCCTGTGCTACGATTACGAGCTCGGGAATTTTGGACGAATTAGTTCCCTTGCGCATATCTTTCACCGGCGGAAACGTCATTAAAATTTAATTGTTTCATTATCTGTATGCGCCCCTTTTACTCGCTCCGCTCGTGCATATTTCACTGTGACCCGACAGCCGAAATGTCCCGAACTTGGAAGTCTGCAATGTGTCGTTTTAACATGACCTGTCTGTTTTGCTTTACCATATCAGCCTACATTCTACCCGCAATACATCAATACCCGATTCGTTGCTCACAATTTTTTTGCATTTTGTAAAATTTTCGGCAATTGATGTGGTCTAGTCGTATAGATTGAACATAAATTGACATTATATGAATCTATAGGTTTATAAAAAGGCTCACGTAAAAACCTACTAGTTCACATTAAGAGCGGCCGATCGCCGATTGATCTGCCAGTTTAGCATACGGTTAAGGCGAAACACGTGTTATTAGCCCCTAACGAACACATTAACATTTTTCGTTTCGCTTCTCATTACGTACGTAATTTATGTCCAAGTGACGGTAGGTACAAAAAATGAGTGTTCAATCATGTTAGAAACTTGACCTGCTTATGCTTATAATGGTAGGTATGCCTATTAAGTTACTGACATAAGTACCAATACCTATTATGAATGATAATGTAGTCGGATAATTACTCAATTTCAAGGTGTGGTAGCCTAGTGGTTTGTACATCGTTCTCCCGCGTCTCGAGTTGTAATCCTACACGCCTTAGCCCACAACGTGTCAGTGATGCCTTAGGTGGTTAGGACGTCGATCTGTGGCAGTGACCACTTACCATAAGGTGGTCCGTCTGCTTGCGAATGCGTCATAGCCACACTGTCCACAGGACAGGATAAATATCAAGTTCTATGACTAAAAATATTTATCCCTTGCGAAGAATACAAAAGCTCAAAAAACATTATTTATTCATCTCTTAACAAAACTTCCACACTAAACTTTTTCCCTATCTCAAGGGAACACATCCTTGGCATGTGAAATAAGGTTTCTTAGATATTCACCCATATTGTAGCGTTAATAGATACGCCAAGTTTCAATTTTATCTGTTCAGTAGTTTCCATGTGGTATCGTTATAGACAGATTGTTAACCAAACAATAATAAAAAAATATGCTTGCTCTCCATGGCAAATAGCAAAGGTCACCGATATTAAATTGCGAAAAAATTGGTCATATGTCCTGTTAGTTTCTGAAGTTGCTTGAACAATATTTAATTATTTTTATTTTCGTGTCGTCGGTAATGCATATGTAATTACAGTGATTTAAAATCAAAAACCACGAAGTGAAATTTTATTCGAAGTTGGTTTTTACGAATACTTACTAGTTCAAGTACTTCCTTATTTATAATAATATGAATTGGTGTTTGGAATAAGGCTATTAGATGTAAATCTGTGTAAAACTTGCGAAATAGTATTATTTACATCGTAAAATAGAGTAAAACTAGTTCATCGATTCAACAAACCCCTACCGTGAATTTACACCGTCACCGTTACTAAGAGCACTTATTTATGGGTTGTTATTAATATTAAACACATGTCCAAGCATACTCGACTTTAAAATAATCATCTAGTTTGCAATAACCTTTCTTCATAAGAATAATTTTGATATGAGTATTTAATATACAGTATGGCATTGCCATCAATTCTACCGGAATTTTATTATATATTAAAAAATGCCCTCGCTTCGCTTCGGTAAAATTACCTTACTCTTAAAAATAGCATACGCATTTTTCTGGGTTTCTCTCGTTCTGTGAATTAGAATTACATAGATTCATAACTTTTATATTTATAAACGGATTGCAACAAAAACAAATTTTAAGTATTAAGTGACGCCTACTGTAATACATAAGTGAAAACGGTTAAGCCGGTGAATCGGTTAAGCCGTTTCTGAGATTAGCGGTAACAAACGCACGTACAAACAGACAAAAATTGTAACAACTATTGTTTTGGGTTCTGTTGCGTTAATAAAGGCCCGTAATAATGTTTCTTCTCATTATACATGTTAGAATTGTATTATTAGTGTAGATAGATATTGACACATTTACACGTGAAAAAGCCAGTTTTACTGAGTTTGAAATTTAGTACAATCAGTATAGCATTATTCCTACTATTATTCGTGTGAACATCACTGTTCTCAAGAAAACTATAAGAATATATATCTTAACATATGTACATAATATTATTGAAATGCACTGTGACACAACAGTTAATATATTGATTACTTTAAAGCCATGCAAAAAGAATCCCTGTATCTTCAAATACTCGAGTGCTTCGTAAAATGTAAAAATAAGTCTTTTGCCTGTTAAATAAAACCATTTTGTAACTTAATTACGAAGAGAACTCTACTCAAACATAATTGAAGAGGTGCTTCGGAAATACTCGGCTTATTACGGTCCCTCACATATATATGCGAGCATGTTCGAAGCTCGAAATTTGCCTTAATCAAATTCCGAGCAAAGTATGGTTGTTATGTCTAAAGCTATCAGCTCTTTGTTTTGAATAATAATATGATCGAGGGTTACTTGGAAGATGGTCGAGGGCCGGAGGGCGAAGGGTATTGTGTGTTCGATATACCCAAATACTTATCCAACATTGCCATGTGTTGTGGACGGGATAACGATTGGTGTAGTTTGCATATTGTGGGTTACGTTTCAATTTAGATTTATTGAGATTAATATGTGTTGTTTAACTTGTAAGATTTGCCGTCTTGTCCTTTTGATTTATTGTCATGGATTTTAATGTTACACATGTTCATACGACGTCATAATTTTCCCATGACTATCCCAATGTAGGCTCAGGTCAATATGAGGGGTCATATTGAGAAGCCACCGTGTAGGTTAAGTCCGGTTTGGCAGACCTCCCACACATTCGGGAACACTATGCAGAACCATATATTACGCAGCTTTCCTCACGGTGTTTTCTTTAACCGAAGATAATTATAGCTTATTTTTGAAACTGAGAAATTAAATGTGGTACGTGACTCGTATCCTAAGTACTGGAGACCAAGGCTCAAACATATTTTTATGTCGGTAATAAAGTGATAGATGTTATCCGATCCAATTTCATAATGAAAAGCATGCTTTTTGTCATTGTCAGCTGTATAGTATTGATTGATAAATTTTTTATTCTTAAGATTGTATTATTCCACGCCCATCGGAATAGGGTTTTCAAAACATTCCTTATGAACTCGTTAAGGCAATAGCCTTAATATTTAAAAATAAAATACCGACGTATTCCAATTATTTCACGTCCCTACGATTATAAATCAGACGCTCTTCGACTTTGTCTATGCGCTGGTGGCCCGCCCGGACATCGTTCGGGTTGAACAGTTATGCTAATTTATAAATATATGTGCAAAATATAGTCTGTCTCCGTCAGGAATAATGTACCTTTCAAACGGTAAAATTAATTTTCAAATAGGTGCCATGGTTCCGAACATTCTGAAACTCACAAAATCGCATTATCTTTTTATAAAATTAGGGTAGATACAGATGATGTAAAGAACATGTTTTCTTTCGTTAACTTTACAGACAACTATTCAAAATTCAACGTAATCTGATATCTACATAAAAATATTTTAACAATAAGAAACCGACTAGAATTTTGAAAAGTTGAATTTCTTCGTTTCATCTCATATTTTGCTCATTGGGGTGGCATTATTATTTATTTTATTATTATTATTATTATTCTTCTTCCAATTAAAGTGGGACCAAACGGGAAGTCCCTCTCAAACAAACGAGAAACTTTCCAAATCGGTTAATAAATGTCGAAGTTCTGAGGTTACAAACAAAAAAAAAACACAAACGAATTGAGAACATTGTTCGAAGTCGGTTAATCAATGAAATTAATGTTGTTTTTGTTTCCAATTGTTTTCAATTATAGTATTTGCGGGTAGTAGGGTATAAACACTAGCAAGACTTCAAGATGATTGGATAACAGTTTCATTAAAGTCTATCGAGCAGCTGTAATGTGGCACGTCCTAGTGCACTGAGCCGCGACGATGACGACCCTAATGTATTAACACCTTATTTATCCGACTACCCTCTAGCGATTTGAAGTGTCAGCCGTTTCAGCCGCTTCTGCAATAGGAAATCAGTTACAAGTCAGAATCTTGAGCAAATATAGAGTATTTGGCAGCCATTCGTTTTCAAGTTTCGAATTTGAATATCCAAAATTACGCATTTATTTAAGTACGTCCCGCTGTGTAAATGTTCGCGTTCGCTAGTTATTTATTTTCATTGTTAAACTTGAATATAGTTTCTTTGATACAGTCTATGGGGCCAAGAATTTATATATGCGAAATATAAGAACTTAATAAGATTTCTTGTCATTCTCAACAACCGAAGCATGTTTAACTATACAGTATTTCTGATATATCGAGACGACAGATGATCGCTTATCGTTTCATCCACCGAAGCGTGTCCAATAATACAGTATTTTCTGTATGAAGAGACAGCAGATCATCGCTTGCCATTGTAATCAACTAAAGCGTTAAGACATTATAAATAATGTTGAGAAGATAGATTATTGCTTATTTTTGCAAACATTAAACCGTTTATGATTATGATACTCGTATGTCGCAAGATTTTCGCTTATTATTGTAATCAACCCAAGCGTGTTAAACTTTCACTTCATGGTAAGTTGAAAAAGCTAAATGTTATACATATTTTAAACTATTTTAAATAAATGTTAGGGCATCATCGGCTTTCAAACAATATAAAGAAAATGACATATATATTAGATATCGTTTTTTGTTACAGTAAAACAACAATCCCCCCCCCCTTGTCTTCGCAGTAATTACAGAAAAATATTTTATTTTCTCAATAAGTTGTTAGTTTATGTTGGCTGTATTTTATTCGAAACGTGCCATTATGTTGTCGCACGCAGACAATTTCCTAATAAAGCGAAAAATTGCAAAGAAGTATAAACCTTCAGTGAATTGCGGAAAAGTCCGCAACAATATTGTGCTAATACTCGTGTCTCAAAAAATGTACAATCTTTTGTTCAGTTCAGAAATGGATGTGACGTATTAATTTTATAGTTACATTCGCTAGAGTTAGAATAAAGAGCCACTTATAAACATGTCGCTCGTGAAGGATTCTATATAAAAATCTTATAGTATCTTATAATTTGATGATTGCACCCTCGAACAAAATAGCATAGCTACTGGCGCGAAACAGTTGTTATTCATATTTTATCAGGTGTTTATTGAATTTTAGTTTCGCACCTTTTTTTATACATAATATTATTAGAATTTTGAAACTGTTTTACTTACGATAAATTTTTCGCATCGAAAAATATCTACGATTATAATTGATCTAGGTATGATCTAAATATTTGCGACGAATACTCTTACGTTCTTCTTTCTGACAGACGGACAAAAATTATTTGGATGTATAGCAGGATAGTCAATATGCATCCTATCGGCCGAGCCGCTTACATTACAGAAGTTACACGGCCCGAAGGCTCTGAAAAACATAGCCTTTCGTGTGAAGATTAATTGAGCTCATACATCACCACCCTTATATTCTCTCCACATATTTTAGCTTATTTTTTCCATAGGGTATTAACATAAACATTTGGACAGATGTATTTTATTTCTTGTGCGCAATAAAATTTAGTACATGTTTATTTATTTCTTATTTCGATAATATTAATCTATATCTATCTATTACACACATATAATAAAATTCTAACTGATCGCTTTCTATACATGAATATGATGAAAATAGGTCTATACCAACGTATGTTTTGTTTTATTTCTCTTATGTTTATAGTAACTGGTATTTATATTGAGATCTGATAGGTGTCATTGTAATGTCACTGTTTTGGCTATTATGCATATCAATAGTTATTGTTATTATTTATTAATTTTTAGTCTTATATCTCTGTCTTATTACACTACTGCAGGAAACCACTAAATTTATACAAATTATGACTCCTTACGCGTCGGTCATTATTTGAGTAACTCATTGTACATATTTACTCTGCAAAAGCGGAGAAAATGGATGTGTCCCCGCGGTATAAGAGGAAAATGTAAATGTATATAACTTGATGAGGGTTTCCTTTGATCGTTAGCTTAATGTAGATATTCTAGAAACTTGAAAAGTAATTTTGTTGGCTTTCGCTGGGCTGGCTCAGCGCGTACGATCGTACGAATATACGATTAGAAGTCAAAGTATGTTGGTCTATCCGTACGGCCCAGCCATCGAGAACATTTCATTGACTATGCAAACAGGAAATGTTCAATTGTTGCTCTTACGTATTCATGAGATGTTTCTGTAATAACACTTCAGTAGAATAAGATCATACAGCAAGACTATTAAAGAATACTACCAAAATTAATGCTTAATTTCCAAACAGTCTACTACTGTATCTTTCCATGGATGCTGCCATCAATGTTACGAGGGAATATTTATATTATATATATTTAGTTTTTTTTCTCTTAAATCTATCAGTATGTGTCTCACTGTTTAACATTCATCCATAACAATGTCAATGTTTTCATTCGGAACCGTTACAGGATTATACTACGATGCGATGACGTCAAAATGACAGCCGCTCCCCGCAATAATCGTTCTTAAGTTGTCGTTGGCTCGTACTGTGAACGGCAGTCACGTAGAACAAAACGTTCAAACGACCCACTGCGAGATAATCGGAACAAACAGGGAAATAACTAACCAATCGGTTGTTTTAAAAGATGTGCTGAGGAGGTTCTTTCGCCGTTTCCTTTCGTCAATGTTAAAGCACGTTTTCTAAACGGTATCAGAAGCAAAAAATGAAGTGTATTTACAAAGTAATTAAACGATGAAATTATTTAAGTTTGATTAGATACTTGGGTGTTGGGTGAAGCATTTTGTAGAATTGCACTTTCGCCGACAGATACCTAGTGTAGTAGATACATACTGGATACTAGATACTTTAAACGTAGACGTTGAAAGATCAATTATTTTTATACTCACGACATGTTATAAGCACTCGTTGATGAAATTGTCAGTGGGTAGTTAATAATGTTTCGTTTTTTTTATAAGGTTCAGCAGACATCACAAGTGGCCAGTGTTATTTTGCGAATTTGACTCTAATTTTTTAAGAGTGATAGTTAAATTTGGAAAAAAAAACTAAATTTCCAAAATTATACTCATTCACTCTTCTTTTCTTTTCTGTAAATATCTTTGAAAAAAACTGTTATTAGAGTTAAAGCAGCATCTGGACAATATTATATATGTAATACACTTTGAATCTCTACAATATAGATTTCATAGACTTCTTTGGCACGAATATTAATTTATATAACTATACAAATATGCAAAACTTCCCCAGCAGGAGTACTATATAAAATATTTTTGATCGGAATTAATATAATCCAATACCAGGGCTGTGTAAATAAGAGTACGTAACGTAACGTGAATGGCGGCTACGCGGTGCAAATGCTACAAGCAAATGCTATATATATATATATATATATGTGTGTGCGTGTGTGTGTGTAAACACCACAACACAGTAATGTAAAAAACAATGTAAAAAAGCAAACATGCAAATAATTTTGACATACTATCTTAAATACTATAAATAATAAATAAATGTTTTGATTGTACGAAAAAATATTACACACAATATTAAAGAAGAGATTGATTGGCTCCAGAATCTTGAAATTTTGTATATAAGTTCTTAAAATAATGTTATTTGGCACTAAGATGAGAATTTTAAAAATTCAACATAATATAGTATTGTAAAATTCTTGCTAAGTGTTTTTTTACAAATATTATGCATCTAAATTTACAGGCGTGTTGGTGCTGTTTAAAAAAAATGACGATCGTGTCGTTTTAGCATTACGATTTTAACGTATCGTAAGATCAGTCGTGTGAGATGTGAGCCCTGCGAGTGTGTAATAATGGGCGTAATTTAGCTCATGGAGCGTATTCCCGCGGCAGCTGGTCACCGTTCACCTGTTGCGGCGCGCGCACATCGACCCGCCTGCATTGTGCTGATTGTGAGCCCCCGATGTGGGTCGCCCCGGTTCGCTACGTTTGAATAACGAATTTCGTTCGAACCTGATACATTCGAATGTTTTTTTTTTTTAATTATTGCTCGATCGTTATGACATTGCATCTTACCAGAAGTCCGATTTTAAGAAATATTCGACCGGCTTTCTTGTAATAATAAATCAGTAAGACGATTGCCTAAGTAGTATTTACTTGTCGAATATGTTTATCCTGTCATCAAGCAAAGATGGGAAAGAATCGCAAAGTCGAGATCGTTATTTTTATTTTCATTAGAATGATTATAAACAGAAAAATAAGGAATGTTTCTTTGAATCGGATGTAAGAACGGAAGGTGCAGCAGCTCTGCGAGCTAACTGCTCCCGGCTCGTCCACCGCTGTAACAGCAGTTCCTTCCTATTGGAGGTCATTGTGTGAGAAATCACCCAGTTTAATCAAAACGGTAATATTGCATGTTCTTAGCCTGTCTTGCTACTATTGTAGATTAATTTTACAGTTGATAGGGAAATGTTTTGGCATATTTTGATTGCAGTAACAAACGATTGTACCGCTTCCTTCGTGACCGTCAATGCGTCGGTTATGACTTTAGTGTTACGACTGTGAGTGAAGGTGGCCATTTACCATCAGGTGTCCCAATTTTTCGTCTATCGAGGATTTATATAAAAACAAGTTTATTTATTATTCACCGACAACCCCGTAGTCCTGTTGGTAGTGACCCTGTCTGCCGAGCGAGGGGTTCCGGGTTCGACGTTTGTTCTCGGGTTTTGGGTGTTTGTAATGTCATATTTGTGTACGTCCATGCCACCCGCAACACAGGGTATCCTAGTGCGGACGTGTGAGTGTGTAAACGTTCATTTATTGTTTATTTATTATTATTTATATTGCTTCACATTTTGAAATACAAAACACTTAATATTTATATTCGATGTGCAAAAACCAAAACCCTGCACTATGACAAGTAAAGATTTATGATCGATTTTTGAAAATAGAATTCTCTTTACATACATTTTCAGAAATAAGAGTTACCAAATAAAGTTTATTCCGCGTCACGTTTCGGTGATCGTTATTTCGACGTGACTATACCTCGAGAAATAACCTGGCCACTGCACGCCGCACGAAACCAAAAGTTATTTGAGCAGTTCAAATAACTTTTGGTTTCGTGTACAATTGGACATTTGTTGTTCCAAAGTTCGCAACTGAACTTAATTTTAAAACAATTCCACACCCATTGTTCTCCGCTCGGCGACCGACGTTCTGGCGTTGTTTGGGGTGAATACCTTATTACACGTATTTGTGTGTTCAACTCGGTTCGCTAGGGAAAAGGGGGTGGCATTAGAAATAAATGAGATGCGAACACCTGAGTAATCGGCGTTTTATGTTTATTTATGAAATATTTGGCACCCGAAACGAGTGAGCGGTTCCGTGTTCGATTCCGGGTCGGACGAGTTATTTGTAAAACAATGGTTCTCGCTGAAAATTATAATAATAATAATAATAGCAATATCTTATCCGTGTTGCACGAAACAATGACCATACGCGCGGCGTTATTATAAGAGTATACGGATATTATAAAGAAAGAGTGCTACTTTAATGAGTCTGTTTACATGCGAAGGCGATCTACGGAACCAAGGCATCTGTTTGGAAAATATTTTAGACTGTATAATATACTGACTAAAGTCATAATGACATTCTCTTTGTGTTGTGTTACATGGAGAATAGTATTGATCGTAACTTCGTGATATTTACTCGTACTCAGATAATTGTTGAATCCGAAAGAATTTGTTACGGGCCACTAGTACTCTACTTAAGCGTATTAGTTTATAAACTTTCTAACACTAGTTACGAAATCAGTTTTTCTTGTCATATATAGGTTACTTCATCACACACGTTTTACTAAATCTTATGAATAGCTGGATCGATTTTGATGAAATTTTTATTCATGTTTAAGTGGTTCCCTAGATGGTATTACTATTAATTGACAATTAAACGTGGTTGAAAGTGGCGAGTTGATTGGGTCCTGGGGATTTGTTTTTGTAGAACATTTGTCAAGTATATACATTCAACAGTCTAGTATTGAGTCAAACTCCGTTTTAATGTGTCAGTTATTTTAATATTATATTTTATCAATTTAGTATTCAGTAATTCACTTCACACAATGCATAACTCCACTTCGTCTACCACTACGCCAGTATCGGTCGGAGGACATAACTCAACTGCCAATTTTAATTCCCTCTCTACATCAAGCAGGGGTTTTATATTAAAATTATATATAAAAACAGTAAATGTATTTCTCGATACAAATAGAGGGCGCGCATGCCAATACAGGAAATCAAGGTACTTATTTGTAATAACTTAATATTTGACAATATATATATATAATCAGGTTTGTGCGTTTAAATTAACATTATACAACTTTAGTTAAACAATAGTCATAATTGTTTGTTACATTCGATATCCGAAACGGGTACAAGCGACTATTATAGATCGACACAAAGACCCGTATTGTGGTTGAATCCCGCGTGGCTAACGAAGTCAGTTGGTCATCCCCAGTAAATTGATTATTGTCTAGCTGCTTGTGCTCACCCCTCTTTGCACGTTCGATAGCTATGTAATGTCGGCTAGCTCGTCTCTGTTAGTTGGTTTTGGTAATGTACGATACAAAAATATCCTTCCTGTTCAATACAAGATGGGTCGATAATAAAAAAAGGTTTAAATAAAAAAAAAATATAAAATAAATTATGTTTGTGTAACTCGCCGCTAAGATAGCTAAAAAACGTGAACGCTTTCCCTCATACAACACGCTTCAATGAAAGCGTTTGAATTGCGTTCCTAGCTGAATGAGCTTATCAATGAATGACGGTAATCGAAAGCAGGTTTTGTGGTGTAATTTACAAGACACAATTGATAGTGTCTCGAATACCACACGATACATGTAAATAAATAAATATATATCATATGCTCATACTGACGCTTTTATTTTAGATTATAGATTTCCCGTGTTGCGGCGGTCGGTACACATATTACACATATAAGACGTCACAAGCCACGAAGGCCCCGACAGCAAACAGTTATCCCTCATAAATTCATACATAGTTATAAAATACATTCTTTCTCACCTTCTTCTCATTTCCTGACCGACAACGCATCAGTGATACCTTTGGTCTTATTGATGTCCATGGGCGACAATGACCACTTACCATCAAGTGGCTCGTCTACTCGTTTGTCGGCTATTAACTTAAAAAAAAATGTTCGGCCGGGAATTGAACTGAAATTAGATTTGCGTTCCGTACATTTAGGACGGCCCGCGGGTGATGTCGATTTTATAACGTTGGATATAATCGCAGTGGAACCTGTTTAAATACTGCGACGCAAGGGATTATCGTACCTGTTTATTGCACGGACGGCCTGAATCTGAGGCCATAACCGTTCCACTTCCACCTTATCGGCTGAGGCATTGTAAAGGCTGAGCGCACACTTTTACGGGTTATCGTAAGTATTCCCCTCTGCCATTCACATCGGGAGGGTCGCTCTTTACTGGATTATTAAATAATCGATTTAAGTTTACATGGATTACGGTACGATTCGTTTAAGAGTATTTCTGGTTCTTCCATCGTGAAGCATCTTTTCGATTACCGTTCAATAAAAAGAATTTTGAGGTAAAATAAGCTATTTTTATCCTTAGATTCAAACTAACCTCCCTGTGGTCGCGGTCTAACTTGCTGACCAACGGACGAGGCAATGGTATCTGGTGTTTGGAGGTCGCTCGATTCTGTACCTCCCAGCCCAATCCCCACGTACTGACGTAGCATTGGGATTTTTCATCTGCTTTGTTAGTTTCCACCTTCGTATGATCTAGCGTGACATGTTTGAGCGTGTGTCGAATGCAATACTGGAGAGTTAGTCAGCAAACAGATTTACCTTTTACTTCTGTGGCCGACACAGCATGAGCAATGCTTCTGCTATTTTGCTCGATATCTAATATATACCATGACGTGAAACTACTAGAGAAAAGTTTTGTCGTGGCTAGATTGTTAAGCCTAATGTGTAAGAGTATACAATAACAGAGGGGATTATCTTTCCAAGACCGAAATCTTACGATAGCCTCAAGTTGCCTTTTATTGCGTGGCCATCAAGTTAATGGGAATAATGCAGACACTATGATATACTTATAACACAATCATGCTTATCCCGGAGCCGGAGCCGAGAGGGTTTTAGTGAGTAAAATCAGAGAACTCGGCCTTTATGTGAAATTAGCCTATGTATAAATATATTTAAGGTTATGACACTCTTTAAACCTGCGACATCTAATGTTTTCACGCTCGATGCTAACAAAAGCTAGTCGAGAGTAGTTCCATGGTTCAGTACACAAACAACAAAGTTGTAACAAATATCGTCCAGTGCCATGCGTGTTTATTCGAGTGGGCCAATTATCATTAAAATTAACGTTATGTACACGGCACATGCTACAAAGATAGAAACGTGTTTACATTTCGACTTTCAAAGTTACACGAACATTAGTTTTAAACGCATAAATTTCCCTAATAAAAGTTCCATAAACATTACCTGAAACGTTAAAAAATGTACGTATTTAATATAAAAGCTGTTCATATTTTTATAGAGATCCGTGCATCATACAATAAACCCAATGTTTACTTTAGTTCATCAAATTGTTTGTGTAGATATTGTGAAGAGATCGTTTCCTATCTACAATGCGGGAGTTTTCAAGAGGAGAGTGAATAGGATTTTATGTATTAGCGCGTTCAACATTTTCGAGTTCATCACCACTTGCCATCAGGTGAGATTGTTGGCTAGCATTAACTTATTTTATGTAAAATAAAACTTCAAATGTAAGAAGATATTACAATACATTAGATACAGAGTTATCTGCCTGTAAGGCGCAATCATCCACAGCGAGTTCTTTTAAAGTGCGATCAATTACGAAGTAGATTACGCTAATTTATATCGGCAGGTTTTAATATTTAAAGTGTATTATCACGAAGGTACAAGATTGATCGCGACAACCTTGGGAGTGTACACGTTACCAATTCAATGTACTTGTTGGTACATACTTAGTTATTACTCGGATATTAAGTACCTGCTGAATAGAACTTCAAACATATGTACAATATTATACCTGATGTTGGTCCTGTAAATACAAATCTAGTTATCAAAAACCAAGGACGAAATAGACGTACAGAAATGAGCATCGCCGCCTGTTGAACTGTTGTTAGGGCATATTAAGTTCTCGAGACACGTTAGTACTTCCGTAATCACAAACGCCACAAAGTGGGCACGATTGGATACTTTCACGTAACGACGTCCATTCACAGTGACTCTCGCGTCGAGGAAATATTCTATGATGTCCCTTTATACATGTCTAATGAAGCTTTATACTTTCAGAGAGGTAACAGTTCAGTGGAGTTTCTGTTTATTTACAACACTTTAAAGGAATTTAAACTCAAATCCCAATTCGTTTGGCATGTAGGTATCACTGGTACCAATGATTATGCCCGTAGTTTTGTTTCATAGCTCATAACTGTAAATATTCGAACAACTTGAATCTATCAATGAATATAAAATAGAAAGAGTAAAAATTTATTAACTATTCAATAAGGAACTGGACACGCGATGGCTAGCAGAAGTTCATATTTTGAATTAAACGGTTTTTGAAATACCAATTAGAAATATTAATTACACGCTGTATACAAATGGGGAAGTTCGTGTTTTCAATTAAAATGCCCACCATACATAAAATAATATAGGCTGTAGAGGAATATTATTTGCAGATTGCGTTAAGGTGAAATTGAATTTTGGTTAAACAAAAACTTTATGTAACTGAGGCGCTCCGACGGCGCCGGCAGGAGAAATAATTTAGTAGCGCACCTTTGTGATGTTAATTTAATTACTGCTTGGAGGCTTTAAGTATTTATATTTTTTTTTCGTTGAACAAATGCTATTTATTTACTTGGTCGTGTACGTTAATATTATTTTACCGTGTAACACGCAATCGCGCAACCAGGAGATATCTAAGTTCTTAAATCTTAATGTATGTTCTCATATTGATGATCTCATATTATTCAGAATTTATAGGCCCAGCGAGACCACGCTCCGTGAATACATATTTGCAGACTTAATATCAATGAACACCATGCACAGTTTTGTTTTCAAAAAAAATTTCCTTCCTTTTACTGAAACGAATAATTTATTTTAAATACAGACAAAACATTTGATTTAATCTCATTATGCATTCATTTACTTTGTTGAATGAAATCGTGTATTTGACATTTAGTATTATCTTACGATTTTTGCCTTTATCATCTATGAATAGGTTATCTGAAATAAAAAGAGTTTTTGTGGACAACTTATTAATATTAAACCCTTGTAATACGTGTCCAGTATTTGTTAATAGTTACAGAATTAAGTGTAAAAAATTGCAGGACGAACTAACGCCATTGTCTATAAAAGCTAGTATTAATTTTGAACGAGGACAATACACAATTTCAGGTGTACAGTTATATTCTGAATTTTCCTGAGTCACGAGTCACGTCACTTATATATATCCGCTCAAGAGTTACACGCTGTCACTTCCCACACTAGGCGGGGGAGTCGTTCAGAGCTGGTAGTATATAAACGTAAAGATTTTCATTTCTGTTACATTCTAAAGCTATCAGAGCTGCAGGCAGGATGAAAACTCACGCAGGTACTTTGCTCGCTCTGTTGTTGAGTATATTAGCCGTAGTCAACTGTCAGAACGAACCGCAAGTGTACTGCGGCAGAACATTGGCGAGAGTTTTGGCTCTACTATGTGAAAATGGACTCACCAAGAGATCGGAAATTGGTTTTAATTCCTTAGAAGAACACGCGTTCCCCTGGATACCAGCGCACCACGCCAGGAGGTTTGGCAGGAGTAAGCGGCAAATTGTCACTGAATGCTGTTTCAAGCCCTGCACGATAGACGAACTCGGAGCATATTGCGCTTGATTATATACATATTATATATTTACAAGGCATTAATGCGTGTCGCCTTGACTTGGTTCGGCATTGTGGGAGTAATGAGGTGATTTTTGTTAGTCTCACATGAGGTTTTAATTATCTTGAGTTAGAAAAATGGTTAGTTTGTCTCCTGTTACATTAAATACAAAATACAAAAAAAAATACCTCAATTTAGTAGGTTCTTAAATCCTAAATTTCGGAAGTTAAGGATCAAACAACATACCAAAGTTTCATCACGGCAAATATATGTATATATTATTGTTATGTAAATTTTACTTATGTCGTTATTACAACCAGCAACTATCCTAATCCTTTACTAGGACCTCCTTTGAAGAATACCTTAAGACCACGTTGAAGGCCATAGACCACCATGCTGATGATCATTTTATTTTACATACGATAAGTTAATGCTTGATAACAGTTCCACCTGACGGTGAGTGGTGATGACGTCTAGGATGTTGAGCTCACTAACTTATAGAAGTCTATTCACTCCCCTCCTGAAGACTTCCCACATCGTACATAGTAGGAAATACCGACGCGAGCAAGCTGTTCCAGTCCCTTGCAATGCGCATGGGTGCAGTGTGGGTTAAAAGTCTACATATATCTTGATATCTTGTACGAAGATTTAAACCCGAAAAGGAGACTTACCTTTAAATAGACAGATTGTCTTTCTCTTTATTATATTTTTTTGTTAATTATATGAATTCTATCTACTCAATATATAAATAACCTACCTAAAACATAAGGTAGCCACTTAGCAAATATATTTACGTTAATACGGAAACAATCAAAAGCTATTTGCAACTCGATCGACTCCAATTGTGTCTCGAGGGTAAACTGGGGCGTATTTCTTTATCTCGAGAATTGTGTTATTTGTACGGAAGGAAATATGGTAGGGCTGTCAACTATCCCTTTCGTTATTTTTAAATATTGTTAACTTATCTTCAAATAAAAAAAAAGTTTTAAAATCTTAAAATTTAACTTTAAATTCATAATCTTTATTAAAATGAGTACAGAATTATTAACTAAGATTATATTCGACACTTATTAAAAATTAGTACTCTTTCATTTCTCAGTAAAACTAGATTCCTGAGTTCTAAAGAAAAAGTTGTTGATCTAGTCGAGGCTTCTCAAACTTTTTTACCTTATTGACCACTTGGCATGTGTTTCGGTTTTGGGTAGACCCCCTGTTTACCTAATATTGTTTTTTTTTGCAATTACATCAATTTCAAACGTGTTTTTGTCAGCTGGCTTAGTGGTACACTTGTAACTTGTTGAACTGAGCTCGTGCAATGAAGACTACAATGCTATTGAGGTGTTAACCGCAAATTAAGATAACGAGCTTGTAGTGAAAGCAGATTGTAACCGCCTTGGAAGATTAGTATAGATTTTCAACTCTATTTCGTTACTGATTAGACTACAAAATACACAAACAGAATAATGGCGATAATGACTTTTTTGCATTTTACAACCGCCCGACGGTCAACCAGAAAACAAACAACGGTCAAACAAAGGCAATTAAACTAGCTCAGTTCAAAAAGTTACAACTATACTCGTTATGGAAATTTAAATTTATAATAGTAGTGAAGTGTAGTGTAGAAATTTAAAAAAATCTTAAACAAATAAAATTTCTTACTTCGTCCAAGATAATTTCGGGCTTACTTACTTTTATCTTGAATCAAAAATATTGAAATATATATTGACAGGTACTACAGGCGACATTTTCATTTCTTTTGTGCACTATAATATCCTAATTTCGCTAGTAATATTATTATTGTGATAGATAAACTATCTATCAACCCGTAGTAGTAAGGTAGGTCTGTTTATTACGTTTTCACGTGAAAACTAAGCAACAATTCTCTTCATCTTTGCACAGACAAAGTTGGAAGTCTAGCTAAAAAGTTGCAATATTTTTTACAATGTAAAAACTTACAGGCAGACAAAATGAAAACGTAAGTTGTACAGATATATGTGTTCATATATATATAAGAAAGTATGATGAAAGTAGATAGGTACCTCTTATCTGTATAGAAATATAGATTCATGGAAAAGCAAAATTGAAGTCACGACCTGTCTAAATGAGTTCCACTATCGTGGATAACCATTTACATTTCATGGACCCCATTTTTTATTATTATTGGCTTTAAATCCGCTGTTAGACCATCATTACGCCTAAAAGCAATCAACCTGTTTGTTTCGATCGTGTTTGGACTCAGTGACATTTGAGTTGTACCATTCCATATTCTCAGAAGTAGCATTTGTGTCTGTAAGAAACTTAAACAGATTTCAATTTCATGTTGGCGAGTTGGTGCAGAGGCGTAATAATAACTAATTTATTAATTAGTACTCGTTTCGGTGCACTTGCTTGCACGTCATTAATATCTGCTAAACTGTAAGTTCACCATACTGTTGTTAAACGTGTGCGCAGCCTACCCATCCAAAGAAACTCGAGCAAACTACCTGCTACTTTGATATAAACAAAAAGAAGTTATAAAGAATGATTCAATTAAATTGTTCTTAGGTTTTGCCAACCTTATTTGTCGTTTTACACCCCGCAGTGACAATCTCGACCACCGTGTGCTCTTTTTTGTATTGTATTGAAAACTTGTTTAGCTTTATATTGTTCTTCACCCACTTAATATAATGTACTTAATATAATGTACACACAATGCATAGACGTAATAAAAGTAGTAAATAAAACTAGTTTTTTTCCGAACCTTGCAGACGGAAAAGTAAAAAGTCAGTACGGACTACGTTATCGGTAACTCACTATTAATTAACAAATATAAAAAGTGGAAGTGCTTTGCATTTACAAATATCTATACTAGTATTATACTATATACTAGTATTATACTATATACTAGTATTATACTATATACTAGTATTATACTAGTATTATGTAAAGACAGTGAGGATTTTGTGAGTGTGTGTGTATGGAAAGTTAGCTCCGGAACCGCGGCACCTATTTGATAAATTCCACTGTACTGTACGAGTGTTATGGGTATGGAATTTCGGATGTTGACACGGATGTATGAATAATATTTACCGGTTTCGGTTACGGTTACGGAGCTCCATAACATCGATACTGGACTGCTAGTTGAGGAATACTTTTGAATAAATCGTTTGTTTCATATTGATATACATAGATCTACATAATTTTTAACGTAAATATAGTTATTCAGGAATGCAGAGGCCATTTAACACAAGTTGGATTACTTGCTTGGTTGATTAGTACTTTCATATTTATAAAACTACCCGTCTAACTGAAATTGACATAGAATATAATATGGCTTAGATCGGAACGGATAATAAGGTTTCGTCTAGCTTATGATCCGTTCGCAGTGGAGCTGATCGATGAACGGATGGATTAATAGATGGATGGTTGACTGTATCGATCGTTAGACTGAAGTTCCGACAGACAACTAGATCTACTTACAATTGTTTGAGGATTTTAAACCTAAATCTTTAACGTTTAAAAATGTAATTATTTCAAGTAGATGTAGACTTTGCTAGACGTCCAACATAAACAAATGTGTTTCGTATTGGATGTAGTATTTTTGACCCACAGCTTGCGGTCGCTCTGTGATGTTCGGAACTCGATCTGATCCCTGCAATGTCCCTGCTATTGTGGTTACAGGGATGGAAAGCTCACTGATTATGTAGTTTTATTACTACGGCACTGTTGCGGCACTTTTATCTTTATCTGTACTGTAATATTATTTACCTACATACTGTGCTTCAGCGTGTCGCTTAATTTGTTGCATTACTCGTAAAACACTGCGTGTAATGGTGAACAACGGATTAAAATATGTGAAGTAAGTTTTTAGATTGTCGCATTCAAAATGATCAAATTGATGTCATTGTATCGTGAAATTTGTCAAAAAACAAATAGAGACACATTAGAGATGATTTATATAGGGAGATAGGTTTATATAGTCTATCACGTGCGCAATCACGTGTTTTCACTACATACAAATTTTTCATTAAGATCGGTCAAGCCGTTTTTGAGTTATCGCGAGACGTACACGAAAATGTCAATAGATTTATATAGTAGTATAGATTAATTACCAGCTGTGATGTAATGAGTATTGTAAGTTTCATCGCTGTTTTCTTCCATTGTTCATCGACCATTCATCCAGACAGGACTATCGAATCCATAGGTTTCAAAGTCACTGGCTGTGACCATAGATCGTGTAAAACGCCTGTATACTATAAACATGAAAATTTATCACACGCAAGTACGTTCAGCGCTCCACGAAAATTAAATTAAAAAGAAAATTAGTCCCACTGGAAATATTTTTAAATAATTTGGCGCTCAAGTCCTACACTTGAAGCACTATACAGCTCAGTGTCTAGAACAAAAGGAGTAACACTTAGAAGTGCTTAGAACAAAAGGAGTAACACTTAGAAACTGTTTTGGTGCGGGTCAGTGGCTCTCAACCATTGACATAGTGAAATTTTCTTCGAGCATTATATTTATAACTTTGTTGCCAGTGTTTCCGTCTACCGGCTGAAGTGTTGTTCTCGTTGCTTATTACGTTCAATTTGTGTGTGTATGTCACCTGAAAAGCAGGGACTCTTCTAATTGATGTAAGAGTATTATTAAGACTCGTATAAATTATGAACTCTGTTGGCACTAGTACACACTTTTATTTCCACTGCACAACGGTGGCACCATCTATGTTATTCCAAAAACGATGGCTGTTAACAACATTTTGACTAATGTTAAAAAAATTATATATATTTTAGCCTTTCATGCCCATAAACGCCAATCGTATCATGTTTATCGAATTAATGTATTTTATCATATCAACTTTGAATCAGCACCTGTAAGTGTAAATAACTAAGATTATTTAACACTAGAAGGGAGGCTTCGCGACTTCACCTGCAAATGTAATATCTCGCTGTATTGCAATTTTCGTGAATATTTTATAATTTTTTTTTAATAAATTATGACCCATATTACTCACTAATAATAAAGCTCTCGATAGGTGAAAATATTTTTAAAATTGGCCTAATATTTTACGCCATTACATTAAATTACATTACAAAGATAACAATGTTTTATCTGTATAATCCTATTATATATTTTAATATTTATCGCATTAAGCTATCTTATGACACTAACAGTATGTAATCTTTATATAACTGTCCTTAGGTATGGACTTTGAGTCAGTCTTGTATGCGATTTGCCTTTTTTTATTTCATACGTTAGACATTGCTTATTTGTTTGAAAATCAAGAATCGGGTGAACAGTTTTTCTCCTATGTTGATTATTAAATTAAAAATTAACCTTCCATAGCCTGTAGCTCACAAGAGCTTCAAGCGTAATACCCATAGATCTATATACTTCCAGCAGTTTATCGAGTCGGATGGGCATTCGTTATTTGACTATATACAAAGATACTCTCGAACATTCTTCCGGTACTCGAATACTCCTCCAGTTTTGTATTAAATTAATTATCAAACGATTACCGATCGTGAAGCGTCAAGTTTAGTACCGCTGAACTTTCTTGTATGTGGTGATCTTTTTCTCGATTTTGTTAAACATTAGTACCGCTCGTAGCAGCCTGTTTAATACGCTATAAGCCTTCGAGAGTGGGGATACCTGTGCTCTATTGTGGGCCGAAATTATAACCACTTTTGTAAATATTTTATAATAGTTACAAATCCATGGAGAGATTTGATCTGAATTTATGAACCTTTCGTCAAAACCCTGATAATAGATGGCCTCGGTGAACTTCGGAACCCATTGGTATCTCGCTTGTTTATTCCTTCCTAATTATTTCTTCACGCTGTTACTCGCGGGGCGCTGTTGGATGTCGGCCTTGTTTCAACATAATGATATTGACGGGTGGCGGGCCGTAGCAGCGATTGTGTAGGAGGGGAATATAAAATTTTCAAAGCTTATGAAAATAACAGCCGCCGCGATATTTCAAGTCTTTCGTTTTGTGTGGAATTAAGCCTCGCTGCAGGGGTTTGAATTTCGTATTTATTTATAACGAGCCGCTTCATTGGAAGATGGAGATTTCTCTACTATTTCTATCTCAAATAAAAGTTATTGAGAATATTTTTTATAGCCTGTACGGCAGTCAAAAAGCTGGCGAACCATATGATCGTCTATGGACATGGGTAACACAGGAGTAGTCACCATTGCACCACCGGGCATGGAGAACGAGCTCTTTTTTTTTGCAACTGTTTGAAGAACTCCATATCTTAGAGCTCCGAAAATACCTCAGAAGGAAGCTCGCTCCACAACTTGTATGTGCGCGCCAAAAGTGATCGTGAGGTCTAAATGAAAACAAAAGTCTGTTTTTTGAAGACACTGTAGCGCAGATTGGTGAGACTCGCCTTTTTATGTCAGTGGTCGACAAGCGAACAGTAACACCACCTGATGGTAAATGTTGGACGCTCGTAACATCATAGGCATCAGTAACGCGTTGATGGTTAAGAGAAGGAGCCGTTTATCATTATCTCTCCGCCACTGTATCTGAAATACACTAAAAATATTTCATTGGTAATACGTACTATCAAGATGACAGATAATAGCCAGGCAAGTAATGACCGCTACCACCACGCATTAACACTTTCAGTAAAGAATTGGATGGTGTACAGTTCTGCGACCTTTAACAGGGAGAATCTCACGTGACAGAATAGTCTGTTATTTAGCAATTTAGCAAAATGCACTACGTACAGGAATGAATGGCTTACATTCAAATGTGAATTGAACCCCATATGACCTATAATGTTGCTTGTGTCTGTTTACTGAAGAATAGTTGGATTCCAAGTGGAAGTGGCGATCACAACTGTTACTTCGAAACGTCATGGTATTATATGTATATTTAGATTTTTTATCGAGAAATATAATGTTAGTCGCAGTAGGTGCCATTTTGTTATAATGGAGTAAATATGTTTTCTTTCGTTCTTTTTAAGTATCTGTATTTTTTAAAGTATGATTTGAGCCTCTGAAAAAGCACTTTTCTTTTATAGAAAGCATTAATTTTATTCACGAAATTTTTAAAATCGCTGTGCTCAGTAGCGGTGTCATATTTTGTAACCGTTCATTAAGGCCGTAATAAGTGTTCATGGTGATAATTATTGTTAGGAAATTAAATTGCAGCGAAACTCTTAGATCTAATACTGTAGTGCTAAACCGCCGTGTATAATTTATAGGACGAAGTATGCCAACAAGTCTTTGAACATTGTTTAAATGTCAAGTGCGAGTCGAAGTGTTCCTACCGCATTTGAATGTTATAGATCGCACGCAATCATATTAGATTTTAATGTGCTTCCTCTAACTTTGTATTTTTTTTAATATTCGGAGCCGATAAAAGAGCAGGCGAGCCATCTGTGAGTAAGTCCGATGGTATTTTTTAGGTTTAATTTCACAGTTGATGCGTTCAGTATTAGATACCTAATATGTACATTTTGGCCATATCAAAAACTGGAGTAACGGAACAGTAGCTATGTGCCAAAATTCATACATTCATTATTATGAACGTTATAATTCTGTAGTACGACTTCGTTCGGGTAGAACAGTCAATTATATATTAAAAATTATGTCTAACTGATTAACGTACTTTTCAAATGGTAAAGTTATTTTATAAATAGACGCTGCGGTTCCGTATATCAATGACCGCATACACACAAACTCAAATAATTCGCAGTAGGTACACGATATATATTACGAGTAAAAGAACATCAAGGCGAAAACGCAATAAACAAAGTAACACGTACATATGTTATTACCATCGCGTTGTTCATATTCTGTGACTTGTTATGTGACCTATTACGCGCAAATTCATTTGTGGGCCGTAAAATAAATCATATTGACATATCCGTGGAGACCGCGTCCTAGTAGCGACGGGAGCGAATATTTAACATGAATACGGTGAAGGGAGTTGGCAACCGCTAACGGTAATAAACAAAGTTGTGTGTCAAATTTTAATGATATTAATATAGTTTCAGTAAAAAAGATGCTGTTCAAGAAGTAAAACTTGATTATAAAGTGTATGACAGAAAAAAATATATTTAGGTTATATTGACTATTTTGTGATTTGATTGTGAGAAATCGTGTTATAAATTTTGGATATGCGTTGATATGATTGTCATTTTTTTACATATGAAAGCCTGACTATAAATAATAAAAGCCTACATAAAATATACACAATTACATAATAAAAAATAGTTTTCGGTTCCTCGTTTATCTCGTTACCTCGGAATTTGATTGCATTTTTAAAACTCCCATCTTGTTGTTAAAATTATTTCCTGGATTAAAATAACGCCTGAAAAATAATTTAATCCGTCATGTAAAGACCTTGACGGCATGGCGGTTATTGTAATGTGCCTCTAATCTCATGTCGCCCCGGTACTTGAAGAACAACAGGACATATATTAAAAATTATATCTACTGCTCACATCTCCGCATACTACTGGAAGTTTTAACGTAGTCTGCTGTGGTCATTAGAGAAATTTCTGAGAAAAAAATTCACAGATATACAATAATATATGTCGGACAGTCAATTTGTAAAATTTAATTTCACATGTTGCGGATGCTGTAGGTTTATTTTGGCGGCGTGAAAGTTAAAAACTATTGTCTCGTTACACTCTTTATTTGTTCCTATTTAGCGATGTATATAATCACTGATCGAAACGGTGGGACGGACGGTTTTGCGATGCTGTTTCTTCGATTATCTATGTAAGACTGCGGGCCGGCGACGCATAATCGTGGATATAACGACTCTATTTAGGCAGTAGGTACCTAGGAAGAGAAGTTTTTGTATATTTTACTCGTTGTGTAATATTGTATTCTATTCAACATTACTACAATGTACAATGACCGCCCCTCCCCCCATCAATAACATTCTCGACTCTCCCGTAATATTAATCATGAAATACTCACACATGAAATGCCCACACTCAGTTATACGTAACGTAAAAGCATGGCACAGATTCTCCGGAAACTATAAATCTCTGAAATCTGACAATGATTTGTTTATGAACCATGAAACCAGCCAGAGTTACATCATTTACTGTCATTACCGTACTCATATTAAATTTACTCTCCGGTCACAACTATGGCGCGCTCTCTGTTGATGAGGCGAATATAAATAAAAATAAATAAAAGTTTACATACTGACACCCCCGCACTAGGATTGCGTGTGTTACTTGTGGCATGGACATACACAAATATAACATTACAAACACCCAAGATCCGAGAACAAACATTTATCTATCACATAAACGTGTGCTCCGACCGAGAATCGAACCCAGAATCCCTCGCTCGGCAGGCAAGGTCATTACCAACTATTTGAAAGAATACTATTACGATGGCTCGAGAAAGTTCGGCGAAAAACAATAGTAGTCATAATAAACAAGTAGTGATATGATCTCCCTCGAGTACATCAGGCGATTCTCACCCTTAAATGCTAATTTAAAAGGGCGAATATCGCGTACATCGAATATCGTCGTCTTTACCCGAGTTTCTATTGTTCGAACTATTATTGACTTGATGCTAAAGGTGCAAAAAAATCTTGATGGCCCGGAAATTGATATAAATAGCGAACAGGGCCAACGCGAGCGTCGTTCGGATCTCGATTATGAAAAGCGAAAAGTTCTCCTTTATTTTCTCTATCTCCGAAGCGAAATACCTGCTACCTACGAACGCGATTGCAACTATGAAAGTTAAATAAAGTCTTTGCGGAACTATTTTGGCATTTCACGGGCCTGCGTGTCCAGACACGTAACAATAGAATGTTTCTCTAAAAAAAATAATTGGAAATGTACGAAAAATGGTTTGTATGCGTTAGCGAGACAATAAAGTTGCGCAGCCACTGACAAGGAAATACTTACCTTAACCAAGATTAATGGCTTTTCTTTATCTCGCTTTTTTCATCTTATACTACCCGCTACACGCTCGCTTCTTCCGAGCGGAGATTCAGATTTCTATGCTATCTATTCTAATAAATGGTATTTAAGCGTTTGTCGATAAACAATGGCAAAAAAGCAAACTGTTTTTTAAATGTGATATCTGGCGTAAGGGTATTGATTCGTTATAACTAATATTCGTCTAGTGATTGATATTTGACGTAATATTTCAATAACGTCCTGTTTCTAATTTTTTTTTTATTCATAATACTAAGTCTCGTTAATAGCTACCAAACAAAACAAAATACAGACTTACGTTTTTTGATATCTAAATATACAGATATAAGATTAATAAACGGCAAACGAACAATAGTAGGCTGAGTAACTGATGGCAAGTAGCCGTTGCCACTCGTGAACATTCGACATTATAGTAACGCATTAGCGATGCGTTGCCACCCGAGAAGGAAGTGGAGAATCAGCTTTTTAACTGGCTCTCTGACACTTTAACCAGAACAGGTTACAACCATCACGGTTGATTCTACAACGAACGTGCGCTAGCCAAACGAGTGAGGACCCCATTACCACGTTTCTCGAGGAGCGTCGGGATTATAATTTAGATGGCACGGAATCTAGTCACTTTTGTACGAGCATTCCATTGCTCAGTAGGGGTACATTGGCTTGGATTCAACGATGGCCATATATAATTTTGGCCAAAATATAATTTTCTATAAATACATTTATGATACGAACTTCGGTTCCGAAATTCATATGTTTTATGCGACACGGCTGCCCGTCATCCATTAATAATCACAAATCATTCGTTCGTAAATACGAACTGTCATTAACAATAGTTGAATAGACAATATCGATTCGATCATTTCGAGTATCGATCACAAGCAAATATCAGAACTCATAAAACGATTCAATTGGCAGCCGGCCAGCCCCCGACGTCGTCGGCTCTCCGCGGCATAAATAATAAATCCCAATAATATTATTTTCGTAATGATTTTATTATATCCACCGTTCTCAACATTGTCTAAAATTATCGGAACGTTCACCCCAGCGATCTTTTACCACAGAAGTTTTGGTTGTCGTGGAACTAACTATTCATAGTTTAACAAAAGCGTTCGATGAAGTAAGTGATGAATATTTCAGTACAAATTTATTGTTACCGGTATTGCCGGAAATGCTTATCGAATGTTTAAATCATATCATATTGGTCAGGTACAAGACATTCACTAAAATACCCTGGACCCATCCGGCGCAAAAGTTCCCTAACTTTGCCTTCTTTGTAAACCAAAGTATATTTAAATAATCGAGAAATTAAATTATTATTTACTTAATAAATATAAAATGAATTGTCTGCATCAAAACGAAAAATATTCAAGAACCAAGCAAAGGCAAGATCGAGTTGAATATTGATTCGATTTTTTCGAGATTAAGCGTCATACCGAACATAGCTCTAGAACATAGCCCTTTGTGTCCATCTACGATTCTTTCAGATCGGTTCATAAATTCCAAAGAATTATTATACAACAAAGTGAGTACATAAATACATTTTATTAAAGTAAATTACGTATGAAACATCAACGATAATCATGACCACTACATATGACATAAATTTTTATAAAAATTAAATTAGCATTTTACTGATATCTGAAACTCGCCGTTAATATAATTAGTACAATATAATGTAATAGTAATGAACAGAAACGTTACCATTAGGAAAATTAATCCGTAAAAGTCATTTGCGGAAATGTTTTCGTGGCATTTTACACAATTCCCCATTATCGGTGCTTCCAAATGGATGCTATGGATTCACATTTTTCATTTGAAAAATGGGAAAATTTTCGCTAAATTTCTATTTACGCTCGCGGCGGCAAGATATCTAAAGATGCGAACATTCAACTGTCCCGTTGAGGTTTCCGTTATAATATATTTTATGTTGTAGTAAAGTCTAGTTTTACATTCCTTGAAATGTATGCTACCTATTGCCTGTATAGTATACGTAGTATGTGTTTTGGTGTCGACATTTTTTACGTATTAAGCAGGCAGACGAGCAGACGTGTTGGCTGATGATACGTGATCTTCGTCCCTGAAAAATGTTCGTACCGAGAAGCTCTATAAACGCATTGCTGGATGATAAGGTTGCATTAGACACGGTTTTTCAAGCACTACCGTTGTGGGTAGTTCGCTTCACCGTTTACACGTACGGGACAGAAAGTTTTGTTAGAACCATATTCTAAACGGAGGCCAAGTATCCAAGAGTTTAAATGTTAGCTTGACATTTAAATTTGATATATGTATGTACATTGTTTTGGATATTATTCAAAATGTAGTATACTTTTAGAAAATATCTAAGGAAACAAAAAAATATTATTTAAGAAATTTGATGATGAGAATTTGCTTTTATGAGCTTAAAGTTTTGGACAAAACATGCTAGATAATACTCAGGTTTCCTCAAGATGTTTCATTTCCCATTTTGATTACTAACAATTACGAACTACTAACAGCGGATCAGGAGGATATTTTCTCGCGTTTCGGCTAAGCGTAAAGCTCGGCTCATTCTTTACTGATATACGTTGCTGGAGAGGGCATTAGCAATGGGGTTAGTGGTCAACTCTAGTGTTTGAAACTCTTTACCATCCAAAAGCCTCCGCTATGGTTTAACTTCAGCGATCACAACCTTGACCTACCGCATAACGTGTCTGTCGTAGTAGGGAAGCGTGTAAGGTATTTTGCCACTAGCGGTCGTGATGCCGACTCCCGCTAAAGTTGGTTAATCTCGATCGACCATTTAAAATTAACACCAATCGTCGGGCTCTAAGCGATCATGTCTCAAATGTTTTGTAACTACAGATAGTTCCCTTTTGTACATATTTTATATACTCGTAAATTCTCGAATGATAATATTCATAGATATTTCGATAAACGGACAGGAGAGACAATTTATCGGTCCGCTGGCTGAACGCCGCCGCGCCGGCTTGCGAAATGATGAATAACAACAACTTATTTGAGCTGGTCGAGCGGAAGGAAGGACTGAGTTTTTGTACAACAATAGCTTATTGTACGACAATTTGTTGCGAATTAGAACATCATAAAATAATTATAGTTTTATCCATTCTTGAGTCCAAACCAACTTTCCCTGTCGTGGTGCACCCTGCCGAAAAACGGACAGAGCTGTGGTGAACGATCCTTCCTGTTGGAGGTTACTGGGCTCTGTATCTCCTAGTTTAATCGGGACGGTACTTACAACATGGTGGTAGGGTATTTTGTCTGACTGGCTAGCTGCCAGCCTCCTAAAATTGTCCGTGAAATCTTTATACGCGTTTCAGTCGCGGTATCGGAGAACTAGTAATAATGCAGATCGCCGTTTCCTTTCCAGTCGGTAACATTTCGGTGATGCCCTTGGTGGTACTGGAGTCTATGGGCGTCTGTGGCTACTTACCAACTTCAGGATTATACATATATTATATATACATGTACTGATGAGGAGTTTCTTGTATTAAGTTACATTAGGCTCAGGAGAGGGTATGGCATATCATTTCAAAACTTAAGGTCCAATAACTTCGAGGCCCAGAGAGGAGAGAGGGAACAATAATGATTTTGTTAATGTTTTGGATTCATGCTGTGATCTAGTGAATTCATCTTAATACCACATGCAAATAATTTAAATTAAATTTAATGTATATTTTATTATACAGTTAACAGTTTATTAAAGTACAAAGTAAAAAAAATTAAAAGACCAACTTAATCAAAACTGCGGTATAAATTATTTGTCGTATAAAATTGTTTGCAAAATAAACACAAAGCTTTCTGTAGATGTCGGACTGGCTCTTATAAAGTATTCAACATTGAAGTCTAGTAATACGATTTGGGTTTTCATTCGGTAGGATGGGACGCTGAATTCTGTATTAATTTTTCCCCCATCCCCCGTCATGGACGACGAGGTTACAATTGAAATGTGTTTTATTTCCGCCTTTCCTCATACCCTATTGCCCTTTAATGTTTTGTTTTTATTATGACCCTTTTTTCCTCCAAAATTTCGTATTCTCTAGCACGGTTATTGCACAAACCTAGTTTTATAAGCTTTCGCACGAATAAGAGTGTTTAGGAGACATATGAACTGATTAAAATGTTGTATTCATACGCAAGCATCCCTGTTCTCAGCGCAATCTCCTGATCAACAGACCTTGTAAGGCCAGGTCTCTTTTGTGGGAGGTTGTTGAACTATGTACCACTGAGTCAAATCCGACAGTAATTTTAAATACTTCTAAAACAGCTAAGATTCCTATCTCTAAAATCAATCTTGAAATGTTATTAACGTATTTGAGCACCTCGATAATGACCTTAGTGATCTGAATTTCCACCTGGTCTCTGATCGTTCACTGGCTATTAATATTACAATGGGCTTGGCATATTCGTAACTCACTTACTTACTTTAAATACTGAAATGGCTTATCTCTTTTTCCTTTTTTCGCTTGTACTACTAATCTACTTCTTGCCATTACACATCTATGTCGAACAGAACAATCGCTATTCGCCACCGTACCGCCGGTAGCTCCGCCGAGACAGCTATTCAACTTTACAACGCCGGACGCCGACGAGATACTATCGGGAATATTGATCATACTGTTAGAATAGCTCGTATGTAGAACGCCGATAATATTGAGCCAATAAGCCATGGGCGAAATACGATCTAGATTTTTAATAATGAAAGTTGATTGATTTTGCCATCAGATATTAACAAAAAATTATAATTTATCTGTCATTTACATATTTTGACCTTTCTTATTAATGCCATATTGACGATATCGAAATGGTTAGAATATTGCTTTGCCATGTATGTAACAACCAATAAATATAATATCAACCCGTTCCACGTGTAAGCAATTATGACACGTAAAAAAATATTTTTCCCTGTACGAGTGAAAAGTAATATTGCAAAACGTCTATAAGATTGTCTGTGTATGCCTGAAAGTGGACAAATTGATCATTCGCTCTACTTTATTCCTGTCCTTTCCTACTGTTTTTAATAGACAGAGATGTAAGTATTTTTATCTATCATTAGTCACCGTCTGCGAGCGCTGAACTTGCACAAAGTGGCACAACGCGAAATACGACGTAATAACGAAGAAAATTAATTCACCCGAATCGGCGAAGGACGGGTTATCCCGAACGTGAGTAGAATAAATGTGGAGGTTCTAATGGTTAACTTGTTCCGGGACCGCCATTAGCGTTGGAGGGTTGAAGGTACGCGAGATATTAATTTGTTAGGCGCCTCTCAGTTACAGTGAATTAAGGGTTGCTTTGTGTATCTAATTATTGCATTGGAAACTCACTGTTGTTATACGCATATTCTCATTCATGCGTTTGTAATACTTTATTTCGGATTTGGTCAATATTTTGACTTGTTGTAAGTGTTGTAACTCCAGCTCCATCTCATCGACGTAAGGGGACCCCAATCTGGGCCAACGTCCTCTGAGTTGCCGCAGACTGATAATAATAATAAGTGGGGCAAGTCTGTTGGCAAAGTCGAGTAGATAGGTGTGGTGTTTTTTGCCGGTAAATGTCCATAATTTTGGGTACAGCATTCATTGCCTTCGAGTAGGACAGGTACAATGTGGCGTCTCCCGCAACAAACTATTAAATTCGACTCAAGGTTTTAAAAAGGTACCGAAACAATAAAATCGTCTACTATTCACGCTCGGCATCCAGCCGGGAACGCTCAATAGTCATTTAGACACGAGCCTCGCACGAAATACCCGCAGCCGGTGGAGAAACCTTAATACTGTTAGGGCTGTTATTGCGTCGTGGTGCCTTGTAATCGCGTCGTTTGTGAATCCAAAAAACACTGGAAGCAGCATAGGGTTGTGTCGGTACATTATTTAATTGGGTTGCACATAATGGTACTGTTATTGTTTTAAAAGGCCATGAGCGTTTCGCCACTGATACGTATGTATACGTGCAAGTGAGAGAGGGCGGACAAAGATTGTTCGGACGTCTAATGAACAAATCGAAGTTAAAGGTTACAATGATTGCCCAAGATGTCCTCGGAAACATAGAAATGTCCTAAATTATAATTTATTTTTTAGTTTATAACCCACTGACGGTTCAAATGTAACTTTATTCATTGCAAAATTTAATGCTGTGTCGTATAAAATGTATAATAGTAAAATAATATTCTAGTAGAGCAGAGCACCGTTGTAGGGAGTTAAATAGGATCGTACCCAATGGGCGTACAACCACACAACATGTGTTGGATGTACCTAGTTATCAGAAGTGGTATGAAGCCTTAATAAGCGCTACAATGTTATTCATATCTGCGTGTGACGCAATCGCGTCGAAGCTTACCCGTATACGTCTGTTAGCTTATCAGCTATAATCTTAAGACTGCCCGTAATTAGTGGTGGTGTTTTTAAACTGATTCTAAAACTTACTTTGGTTCGTATATATATATATATATAGCAAATTGTCGTTGTACACAAAGTTTCAGGAAATACTAATTTTTTTATGTTTATAGCCAGGCAGGCTTCACGGAAAGATAATAATACCAGTAATAATGGCTTAATAATAATATTGATAATATGATCCATACGCGAAGCCCTACCACCAAGCAGGCTGGCTTCTGTCGCCTCTTACGACACTGTTCTGCCAACATAGGATTGGGGGAGTATTCTAGGCCGGCCAAATACGGCCAGAAATTCTATATGTAGACCTTGCAAATAAATTGAAAATCATACATATTAATAAATTGCTTTTTAGAAATAAATTCCAAATTGTTTCCATTATTTTTGTACTGCAGAGTTTCCGATAGAATATCACAGTCTACGAAATTGCGTTAAATCATATTGAACTGTAATGTCAACACTTGTTCATACGTGAAGCTATCTTCACACGCCGCTAAACATCACGCAACCGGTAAAATTTTCCCTTAAAATAGATTTCCCAGGATAAACACGAAACTTCGTCTCGCTAAAGTAATCGAAAGGACGTCTAACCACTGAACCGATTAACTTTGACCTGTTTCTACCTGTCTGTACACGAAAGTGACATGAGACGTCATATCTTGCGACACCTTACTTCCCACGTTCAACGTCCATGCTTAATTAATTATCGGTATATAAACTCACACGACTCCCCATGTAATCTCATTCCGAAGCTGACAAAGCAAGTGAAAACATGAAGATTCACGCAGTAATCCTTTTAACTGTCTTCATTGGTCTTCTCGTTTTGATCAATTGTCAAGATGAGGGACAGTACTACTGCGGCAGAAGATTATCGGCCGCCCTGGCCATGCTCTGCGAGAACGGTCTGATAAAGAGGTCCGATAATCGGCATCATGCCATTGAAGACTATGAGATGCCGTGGATCCCTATGCATCACGCCAGGAGTATGGGCAGGGGCAAGCGGCAGGTGGTCTCCGAGTGTTGTTACAAGTCGTGCATGATAACTGAGCTTCTTGCGTATTGCGCCGTATAACACAGAGGTAGGGCGGGCGTCTGGCTGTAAAACTGTGGTTTATTTTGTTACATGAGAAACGGTCTAATAAATTTTATTGGTTATAAATACTAAATTTGTGTATTTTTATTAACTTTCTTATTTAGGACGAAAATAATATAATATAAAAATAATAGAAGTTTGTCAAGAAATGTACATTTTATAAATATTATAT
>PDGT01000019.1:397244-485310 GCA_003671415.1 Megathymus violae
AGTGGTTAATATTATTAGTGGCTAGCTACCACCCTCGTGCTTGAGTCACTCGCCAAACGACTCGTCGTGTTCCGGCTGGGGGCTTGAGAGCCAGTACAGTCTTGTTGATGTACATGGGCGACGGTGCCCACTTACCATCAGGTGGCTCGTCGGCTCGTTTGTCGGCTTTTAGCTTAAAAAAAAATTATTATTTAAAATGTATACCTTTTTAGACGAACCGACCGGCAGATAAACATTTTATAATATATACGTTTAAGCCTATATCGAATACAAAATTATATAAATACCTTTACGCCACAACTGAAAACATAGTTCCACCGTGTGACATGTAGCAACATGAGCTGCTCCCCTGGCCCGTCAACACGTCTACAGCCGTTCCATTGAAAGGTTCGAAAATGACTTACGCGGCGAAAAAGTATAACCGACAAATAGTGACGTGCGAATGATTGAGCTCTTCCGTGACGGAAATGACGGCATTCGAGACCTGGGCAGCCTTTCACGAAATACCTTTTCACAAATATACCGTAGCTAATTTCAGTTGTGTCCGAAGTGAATATGTTAAAGAAATTAATTGATAAAGTACCAACTTTTGCTTTTATCAGAGCTTCTGTGTTTCGGAGGGAACGTTGGTCCAAGTTATTCACAAACACTCACAGGAGCACACACAAGGTCCCTACGGTAAATTGCTGAAGCGAGAAAGCTGGGCACCTCCAGCACTGGGTTGCTAGCAAGTTGAACGTAATGTGGTGTATGATGAAGATAGAAAAAAATACACAATCCTTAAAAATATGCTAGTAATTATAAATTATGTTTTTTTTGCGCCCAGGCATACCAGCGCAGCCGGCTGCGCTGGTTATGTGGGACTCCCGATAAACCTAGGGGCCTACCCACTAAACATTTTTCCAATAAAGTTCTGAAGTTGATACGTGATTTTCCTATTAGAACATTTAAGCGATGCGTTTAAGTGCAGCGCTCGTAGGCGAACGATATTACGCTATAGACGAATATATTAACGCCAAGGATAATTGGAAATAACATTGCCGAATCCAGCTCTGCACAAGTTAAAACTCACTTTGTAATTGCCATATGTTATTTTAAAAGATGTGCTGAGGTGGTTCTTTCGCCGTGTCTCCTCCTCAATGTTTAAGCCCCTTTTAGAAACGGTCCTCCTTCTCCTCGCGTCGCCTCTCCAATGCTGGAGGTCGTGACATCAATCATGTGATGATTCTCTCCTTCGAAACTGTAGTAGAAGCAAAAAGTTACGTGCATAAGTGTGTTTACAAAATACCGAAATGATTAAATTAATTTGAATTTGTAACGTGGAAGAGTAGAGGACGACGAAAGTTCAAAAAAAACGTCTGGTTACGCGCTTCAGAAGTTTATTATTAGGAGCCATAGTACAATTATATAAATGAATTACACCACTGGTTCAGTACATTCCAACGTATGGTGGAAGTATACTAAAGACAGCAATGGATATCTAATACCAACGACACTAAGACGTCTCAGCATAGGTGAAAGCGTATAGCGTGCGTAGTACTAAGACCTAAACCTCGATACAAATCAAACCGTCACTCGGCCTATTCCTACAAATTACAACGTACACTTGTTAGCGTGATTCAGGATTCCGTACAGCGCCATCTCTGGAGTCAGTTGGTAACTAGTGTGTTACAACAAGTGAATTTAGTAGGTGCTTATGGTATTACACATTTCTTTTTTTTTTATTTTTATTTTGTCACTCTGTGTCTTTGGTGTGTACTATTTCGGTTAATAATAAGAAGCAATCTCCAACTTTCGATTATATTTTTTGTAATAATGATAATCATAATACATACTAAATTACTTTACATTCCCAACGGTCGATTTCCAAGTAGTTATTGTTTAATAATCGAGTAGTGTGCAATTTTATGTTTTATGTAAAAAAAAAAAAAACAATTTTTTTTTCGAAATCGTAAGGTGTATTGCATCCATTCCATTAATGTTGTTGAAAGCTACGCTAGCTACGAAGGTGTACCAAATATACTTTAAGATAGCGTTCGTAGCACTATTCGTAGCACCATCGCGTAGCTCATGGCGCTTTCGTAGCGTCGGCAGCGTTTATTTATGTTCTGCATTTCTACAGCGAAATTTCGCCTCTATTTACGTCGATATGTACGACGTGAGCGTCGCCGAAAGACCTTTGACCTTTTTTGTTCTATACTAAGCGTCGGCGAGCTCGTCTGAGTCTAGTGAACCATTTGTTTCACTTCACGGCTTTCTGGTCAGTATAACTTGTAGATCACATTAAACGATCTCGTAGCAGAAATTATCGGTTGACAAATGAATGGTTGTTAGTTAGCGAGGTGCTATTGGTGGATTCTTGTGTGTTTTCGTGTCAGCTGTAACGCAGAAATTCCTAGTACGCGATTTCTTTTATTTTATTTATTATTAATCGTCTACACTGGACATCTATACTAATAAAAAAAAATTGGAGTGTCTGTTTGTAATATTAAAATAACCGCTTTTTACTACATGCATATGAATGTATATACGGTACATATACCAAAATAACATTTTTTACAATTTTTGTCTGTCTGTCTGTTTGTTTGTTCCGGCTATTCTCTGAAACGGCTGGACTGATTTTGACGGGACTTTCACTGGCAGGTAGCTGATGTAATAAGGAGTAACTTAGGCTACTTTTATTTCTACTAAATAACTTTTTTGTTAAATTCCACGCGGACGAAGTCGCGGGCACAGCTAGTTTAATATAAAAAAACTAAAGAAGAAATTTTTAAATCTTTGCAGATAGGAAAGCGTGGAGTACTACTGGTCGTAAAGCTGAATTACCAGCATATTTTGAAGTTTGTGACTAGTCTTTTTATTTATCAATGAATTTCGTCTGTGGCCTTTATTAAGAATATATTATAATAAAAAACAATTGAAATTAGCCTCACAGCTTGTGATTTTGTCCAGGATTAGGAACTCTTTCTCTAATAACCAACTTTAAAAAATCGTAGAAAGACAATGACATTAACAATAAATAAAATTGACGAACTTCTACTGCACTGAATGAAGAACGTACTTTTTTACAATCATAAAACTAGGAAATCTTTCTTTGTTTTTAACAATCAAAAGTAATATTCAACTTGGAAGACTAATTTTAACAAAAAAATAAATACTGAATAAATAAAATACCTCTACATTTCCTAAAAAAAAAAATTAAAAATAATTTGAAACTTCTGACCTACTTGGAAAATTAATTAACGTTACATATCTTTGATAAAGTTGCAAACAAGAATGTTTAATTATTTGCACATTTTTGTTAACGGTAAAAAGGCTACCGAAACGCCGCGGACATTCCCGATGTCGCCCGAACTCCATCTAAAGCGATAATCGGCTTTGAAAAAGGTGGCCAAATCATAGTACACCCGAGATTGTTACTATATACTGGAAAACTGCCCTCAATCCGCTTCAGAAAAACTACGCGTTACATTATTTTAAATTAATTTATAACTTTTTTATTTCTGGACGAATTGCAATGAAAAAACTTTAAGTATTAAGTGACGCTTACTGCAATAGATTAGTGAAAACCAAAACGAAATCGGTTAAGCCGTCTCCGAGATTAGCGAGAACAAACGCACAGACAAACAGACAAAAATTCTAACAACTATTGTTCCGGGTTCTATTGCGTTAATAAAGACCGGTAATAATGTTTTTTCTCATATATCTTATATCGTATGTAAAGAAAGCGATCAGTTAGAATTTTATTATTAGTACCTATAGATGATCGTTTATCTATTAAATTGTAAATCATATTTGTCGAAAGCGAGAAGACTGTATGAAAGAAGAAAATGTATGTAGGTAGGTATGTTAGAAACGTTGTGCAAATCAGACAGGTTCTCCGAACTTGAATAACTAATTTTGTTTCGATTCGAGTCATGCCAACGAAACGACTAGAATAAAGAAATCGCTCAATCTCAATACTATTTCCATACCAGATATCTCGTTTATTGGTGTGGAAAATAAGGGCTTCATTTTAAATAAATAAAGACTGTCATACTACTACCCAACATATTTCGTGTATGAATTTCATGTAAGTATTCACAAACCACCAAGATCTATCCAATAATATTGAACTGTGTAGCTCATATTCAACTCTAAAGACATGTCCCGTTGATATTAGACACTCGTTTCAAGGTTATCGTTGTTATAAGATAGTTTAGAAAAAAAGAACAACAGAAATTATGGAAAAAGTTGCAAATGCTTTATTCGGCTTAAACAATTTACATACAACGAAAAGATAATACAAAGAATCAAGCTTCGTTGGTTATTCATTTTCGAGTTTTCGGTTGATAAGAAATTCCACCTTGTTCTGGCAGCCTAACGGTCGGTCATAGACAGCGATCAGTTTGCACAATAGGCTTGCAGTTCAGTGATGGTGCAAGGTTTGTCACAACATTCGGAGACGATATGTCGCTTTCCTCTATCCATTCTCTTCGCGTAATGTTCAGGGATCCACGGGGACGCCTCGTTATCTATCAAATAGTGGCCCAATTCAGATCGCTTGATGAGACCATTCTCGCAGATCAGCGCCAGTGCTGTCGACAATCTTCTCCCGCAATAAACTTGACCTTCTTGGCAACGGACTCCCGCCAGAAGGCTCATGAGGACGGGCAAAAGAGCTGATAGAGGTTTCATGTTGCGCTCCGCTGCGTTAGCTCAGCAATGCGAATGAAAGGTAATTCCTCCCGTTTATATACCTCTAGCTACCAGCTGAATTAATTGTACCGTGTAGGTAGTCTGGCGCATACGATTACGTTGCATATAAATGAACACAAAATCCACTCTTCTGTGCCTGTGTGTCCTTGGGATGAATTTTAATAATTCGATGTATTTATTTATTTACCTTTAACGCTTACTGAGCTGTATTACTGACAGAATACACTTTCTAATGCAATACACCTTCCGTAGTCGCTAAATAATAAGATACACAAAAACGTTGAATTGCCAAAACTCTGGAAAATTATCACTTAATTATCCGTTATATTATGTCAAAAGTTCCATATTAATACTCTATAATTAGTCTAAGAAGCACCCTCTGACTTAGTTCCTACGATTTTTGGATCACGTTCGAGCTGTTTCAATTTGTTAATCAATACTGCCAAGACTGGGTATACATATAGCAGCATTTCTTTCATTGTAAGTCTCTGTAACTGTTCTGTTAGTCTAACGTATACATATAATATGCACCTTATATTCGGTTAAGAGTTTTATTCCATCACTCCGCCATCAGATCAAACAGCTATCCAATCAGCTTTTAGAAGTCCACTACTGGAGGCCTTCTTTAATCGACGCCACGTCCTCTGATTCTAAGGTCCCAAATCTTGTAAAATCTAACCTTTGACCAAATTTATTTAAGATCGATTGGTTAGATTAAGTTATTCATATAACGTCATGTCCCTCACATGGTTATACTTACTTTACCTAGGTTGAATGCGCTTTGGTTCGGGTGACTTCGATCTTGAGTTATTTTAGTGCCAATCGATGTATTTCAGTCTATAAATAGTATAAAGTTGCTATTATGCCTTTATGTAAAATTAACTAAGTTATTTTAAACCAAGTCATGATAGAATTTTCACAACCTATTGACAAAAAATCTTTCATTACAGTTTTAATTACACCGTGTTTATGTGTTGTATTATAAAATTATGTATTAAGAGTGCATACGTTAATGATGTGTATAAAATTATTTATCCAGTCTGTCGCCCACCACATATGCTTATCAAAGCCGTAGGTTGTCAGGGAGTGCCACCAGGCATTAAGTCCGCCCTTTGTAAGAACCTAATTCTAGGTGTTACAATAAAGTTTTACATAAATTAATGAATAATAAAGCAATGGCATCAGGTTCTTCTTATTGAAGCTCAATGAGTTTTGTCGTTTAATTAACGGGACAACCATCGGAGGTGGTGAGGTTTTTGACTCGGTGGCGCACTGTTCACAGTTTAATGTGTTTCAATGGTGATGTCGGTGAGCCAGTTGAAAAGCGTGTTCGCCGCTTCAGTCCTGTTTAACTAATTGTAGTAATAAATGTTACTTACTAATTCAGACGACAATTTAATTACCTGGACCCATCGAGCTGATCCGATCATGGAGCCAGGAAGTTCTTGGAACTCTTCAATGGCTAGCATTAAACTCCTCGTTTACATTTATGCGGGTGTGCGTGTTATGGTGTGACTAAGTGGCAGGTATAGTCACAGTGTTCAAGATGGGAGTGTATGAATGGAACAGACGAATGATGCGCACAAGATTTTATTTCATACTGAATTTATATGTAAAACATAATGCAATATGCGTGTTGTTTTATTGCGATCGAGCAGTGTTGCATAAACAGAGTGCATTGACATTATAATTATGCTACCACACATTGTACATTTTTTTACTTTTTGGAACATTACTAATAGAATAATGAACGTTATCATAACTGCAGTGATTGGGTCTCCTCTTACAATGAGAGAGGTCAAGATGATAGTCCGTCACGCTTGCCAAGTGTGGGTTGTCAGACTGCACACACCTTACAGAACATTATGAAGAACTCGGGTGTGTATGTTTCCTCACGATGTATTCCTACACCGAAGGATTAAGGATATGATTTAATGATTTTAGGACGTAAGGATTCGAACTCGGGTCTCCCGTGCGAAAAATCGACGTTCAATCTGCTAGGCTACCACTGCTCCCCAGGCCACCATTTTAACGTAACACATTAGTGTATAATCGGTTGTAGATACGAATACCTACAGCATTTTCTACATTACTAGTACTTATTACTATTATTACTACATTTTTCTGTTGTGAATTAGCTACGGCTGGAATCTTTTAATGACATCGAAATTTACAATATTTTTTTCCAAGTATTGAAAACGCTGCTAGTACTAGTATAGCAACCCTATATATACAATCTCTTTTTTTCATATTTCGGTACCAGATGTGAGGATATTAGCCGGAAATATTTTTATAACCGCCGCACTCTTTATTAATATATAGCCTAACTTGACACGTGTTAAGTACTATTAATATTTAGTGACGTATATAAATAAATAGGTAAATAGGGTTGTGCTTGGTGAATATGATTAAATAATAATGTTTAACACACCCCTATTTCCCGCTCGCCACGTGAATCAGATCTTGATTATTATCGTTAGATAGCAGCTGATAAGCCACGTTACAAATATTCGGGAGGTGGCCATAGGTGCCGACTGATGCATAACACCTACATTCGCCTGTTTGCCGCGTATTCGTTACCCTGCAGTGGGTCGCCGATGACTTAAAGCCAACCCTATTTTCCCATACAGACATCATACCAGTCACATACACATTCATACACAGTCAGCATTCGACAATCATCCAATTTCATCATCGTGAGCAACATTACTGGTCTTACTGCCGTGCTGGGCTAATGGATACTCATATTCCGTCACAACGAGTGGGGAGTTAGCAACATGATCCGCCTTCCAGTGCCTGTTAGAATAGGCTAAACTGATCTTTGAGAACATTATAGTGAACTCTTAATTATGTAGGGAATTGGTATCACGATAAAATTATAACGACGTATTCTTTCATCGAGGTCAGCGATAACTAATTATAAATACTGTAGGGTGAACTGAATTCGATCTCAGTTTCTCTTTGACCAGTGTAATTTTAAACTATTTGAATTTAGATGCTAAATATACGTAAGTAGTTTTATAATTTGTTGGATCAGTTAGAAACTTGATTGTGTTTTCGAAGTTTTCCAATTATTATTTACTCACCTATTAATTTTCAAAGGCCCTCTGAAATGTTCGCAGTTAGAAAGAAGTTAACATTAATAATAATATTAATGTTATTAATGCAAATGGAATTACTTAGATCGGCGCAAGTTGAAAGCATAACATTTATCTTATATATTTATTTCACTATTATCTTAGTTTACGATATTGATGAAGAAAACCCTCACAGCCTTACGTCTTGTGTTAGCGTAAACGATCTAAATATGATAAAAATGATAGGTACGTAATTTAATATGTGTAGTAAAATGTTGTTAAGTGTACAAAATGAATAAATTAAAAAATTAATAGAAAGGTGGCGTGGGTGCATTCGTGACGCATTGGATTAAAGATCTTGGTCACAGAGATCTTGAGTTCAAATGACATATTTACATCTCATTTGTCAAACCTATGAGTGTGTTACAAAATAATCGTAACTCACTTCGATAAAAGAAAAAATCCGTGACGGAACTTACACACCTGAGACTCGGAACTATAGTTTTGAAAAATGTGATAAATCTATCAATCTGCATTTGGCCAGCGTCATTCTTTGGGCCACACGGTCTCATATATTTATATATAATCACCTAAACGAGTTGTTCATTTTCTTCTTGAACTATTTTTACGTTTCTATTATGTATTGTGGTTTTTCTAATCACCAATACCTACTAGGAACAGAACAAAGGAATTTCTACCAGGAGACTTAAATATTGTGTAAACTAAAGGCGAGAGTCCCACAATGTGGTAAATTAAATGAATTATTAAGAGAATCCGAAAGAATTTATTTGTTGCAAATGTACAAAGCAAGATTGCTGGTACACATTTCATTATTAATTAAGTAGTGCCCTTGAACTATTTGTTTTCATAATAATACAAAAACACCCCTTTTATTACGCGCAATACGAGATCAGTTCATCCACCGTGCAGGGCTTAAAGCAACATTCGGAAACCACCTGCCGCTTACTCCTGCCCAGGCTCCTGGCGTGGTGAGCTGCAATCCAGGGGAATGTGTGTTCTTCCAAATGCTTAAAATTAGCTTCCGATCTCTTAATGAGTCCATTCTCACAGAGCATCGCCAAAACTGTAGACAGTCTCCTGCCGCAGTAGACTTGCGGCTCGTCTTGACAGCTGAGTGCTGACAACAAACTGATCAACACAGCAAGGAGAGCAGTTACGTGAATCTTCATCCTGTCTGTTGCTGTAGTAGCTTTGCAATGAGATGGAAATGGAAATCTTTACGTTTATATACTACCTGATCTGAATAAGGTTTCCGTGTGGGTAGTGTTACTGTAGGTAGTAATGTGTGACGTCATTTGCCATCTTACTTTAATTTGTAACCGACAGCGGAGTAACACCTCAAATAAAGCTTGGAATTTTGCAAGCTCTTTGTGATATTAGTAAAGATACTACGTGTACAGCGCTATTAATCTTACGTTACGAGATTGTTGTAAGAGCCACGTAGCCGAATAATATTGTATGGAATGTTTTTTTTCCCAAAGAAATGTTTGTGATAATGGTCATTATACCGAAATTTTAAATATCATGAATCTTCGATGAACTTTATTTCGAATCATGTGTTTTGATGGAACTCATGTTCAAATCGGGAACAATGTTTTACAAGTTCTACAAGTAGGACCAGACTAAAAATAGAAATATCCCGGTATGTATGTAACAAAAAAGTATGCATAGTGATAGTAATGGCAATTAGCTCAAGGTCCTAGAAAAACTATATGTGTAAAACAACAGGGAATATAACAAAAAAATAAAGTGTATTCCTACTTTTAGATCCTGCTAAATATGTTATATAAGACTTTATTTTTCTCCCATATAAATCTAAAATTAATTAATTAAATAGTATTGTTCCTCATCGAACTGCAATGCCATCTGCGCAAAGATATTCGTACTAATATTAATGCTACTGTACTAGTTTAACGGACGAATATCGTAGTTCCTGTCGTACCGTCGATGTATGTAGATATGTACCGTAGATGCCGCATTGAAATTGTTTGATATTAACAGAATAATATAATTAAATTTATTTATTATATTTCATTAATGAATTAATATTTGAACAGTACGTATTTAAACTATTAGTAGGAATTTAATAGAAACTTAAAAGTAGGACCATTAGGAATTTATTTCAAGTTTGTGTCATTATACTAAACTTACCTATATCAAAATTAATTTGATCAAAGTATTTTATTAATAATTAATTTACTAATAAAGTAATTTATTAATAAATAATTTATGGCTTGTTTCTTGGTTTGGTTGGTTTGATTCCTTAGTCCAATTTTAAATATTTATTTCAAACTCCGTTCTATCAAGTCTGTCCCTGCTAAATCGATACTTGCCAGGGCTGTGATGAACGAGTCTGTGAGAGCTGGTAAACTCAAATCGAAATTGAATGGCTTTGCGGCGATAACAGCAGCTGTGTCAAAAGTACATCCTTGATCGAATCAAATAAATTTCTATACTTGAACTGTATACAGCCTCATCTATGGATCAGCTTCATTTTCGATAAACTTTTTTACTAGTAGAGCCAGCAGCGTATATTAGATTTCGGAATGTGTGCGTGATATACATTTACGGATGATAAAAACTGTAATCAACGAACGAAGTATATTTATATATTAGGATACATATTATCTTCTAATTAGATTTGTGTTTATTGTTAAATTATATTCTTTCTATTATTTTAAGGACTAACGGAAAATCAGGCAGGTCACCTAATTTTAAACAGCTACTGCCGCCTAACTAAATGCCTAAATGCCTAAATGTGCAACTCGAGAGGAGTCGCCGATGCACCGCCGGCCCTGAAGGATATTAGTCACTAGGTTTCAGTACCACAACATTTTCACAATATATATTCACAATATATTCAATACTTTATAAAACTAAGTGGCACAAATAAAAAGTTGAACTTTAATAAATACATGTAATTTCGGGCAGGGATTCGCCTTAAATTTTGATACACAAGATTTTCTATGTCTAAATTAACGGCTTACTGGCTTATACAGACTGGTTACGCTACCCAGGCTTATCCAACTTATCCAGGCACGGAGGGCTAAGTGGACGGCAAAGCAGGTGACGTAATGGCTTGGCGTGACAGTTGATTGCTAACTGGCGATGTGTAGTGCCGTGTTGTTACTACTTATAAAGTAACTGTCTTTTCTTAAAATTGTATGCTACATCCTTTGCGAAATAAAACATAAAACAAATACGATAAGAACTAAGGGTTTATCGCATATTTTGATGACCCTACGTGACGTTTATGTATTTTTTATCACTCATACTCTGAAAATAAGCCGTAGTTAATTTGAAATATAATATAATTTTTGTTTTAGGTATAAAAAGTTAATTTGAATAGAAAATTATTACTGCATATCGTTCAGTGCTTGAAATAAAAAGAGTTTCAGGAATGTATGTTGATATCGATGACTTACCATAATAAATTACTGATGGCATTTTTGAAAGACAGAAAGTCACTCAACACACTAACCAGAGAAATTTGTTAGACATTTTATAACAAGGCAAAATTGTCACCATGAAATATATCGAAGACCAAAAATTCTCAACATAGCTCATAAAGTTAGTCAGTTCAAAAAGCAATGATCAGGCCACATCCTTCGGAGAACTGATAACCTTACAATTTTTGAATGGAGGCCATAATAAAAGAAGCGTAGATTACCCCTCACCAGGTGCTCAGAGGCCCAGCTAGAGTCGGTCAATCAGCGGAGGCCTATATCCGGCGGTGGAGATAATAAGTCTTACTTATCAGTGTATGTTAATTGTAGTTGATAGTATCAGGCGTTACTTTGCGGAAATTCATCGTTATTAAATTGTATTAATTTACTTTGCAACAATCCGCAAACACAATGTATGATGGTATATATTTCTATACATGCATGAATGTTAATTAACTTTCTATGACATAGGATCTAAAGAAAATTCCTACAAACAGAATATAAAGAACCTTCTTTTTTTAAATAGAACAATTGTAACTGTCATTTTGAACCCAATAATCTCATACGTTTATTCAAATCGGCAAAACGGGTGTTACATTTTCTTCTTGAATTTTTACGTACAGATTGCCTTATTGTACTGGGTATGGGTTATTCTCTTTTTGTAGGACAGCGAGTTTTACTGTCTTATTGCTTATGGCATGGTTGACTACGGTCTCTTTTACACGTTGTGAGAGAAGATGCAGTTATGAGTTATGACAACGTCGTTTGAGTTATATTATGAGTTCCATGATGATATTTCCCCCCAACAAGATATCTTCTGATTTAGACTGCTGCCTGGCAGCCATAGTCAAGAACTCAAATAATAACAGTTAGTAGCGTCCTTAAGATGCCACATAGTCTCACCATTCGACAACACCTTCACAACAACAAGCGTTGTGTTAACAACAAGCGTATGCTCCCTCGGGAGTGCCGCTAGCACCCTTTCCTTCTAAGGATGGGTCGCTTCAGATGAAGGCTTAGAGGCCACAAGGCCAAAGCCAACTCGGGTGGTGTTTAGTGGGTAGGCCCCTAGGTTTTTCGGGAGTCCCACATAACCAGCGCAGCCGGCTGCGTTGGTATGCTAGGAGCATTCACCACCCCCCTCCCGCGCTTTTCCGGAGGGTAGCCCATTTTCCATCTTCTGGGCGCAAAAAAAAAACCATGATGATAATTCATTCGTTGCTATCTGCATTATTATGTTCTTCTAAGTAACTAAGTGTAAAAGCCGGTTATAATGAGGAAAATAAAATTAATTATTAAGAAAATTCGAAAGAATTTATTTGGTGCCCAGATCTTATGTCTAATGTCGTAGACATTTCGTTATGGAATGAGAAGTGACATTGAACCAACTTGAGCGGTTTTAATGTTTTTACAGTAACATAGCATTTATTACGCGCAATATGAGGTGAGTTCGTCTATAGTGCAGGGTTTGAAGCAACACTCGGAGACAACCTGCCGCTTACTCCTGCCCAGACTCCTGGCGTGATGAGCTGCAATCCAGGGGAACGCGTGTTCTTCCAAATGCTTAAAGCTACTCTCCGATCTTTTTATGAGTCCATTTTCGCAAAGCATCGCTAAAACTGTAGACAATCTTCTGCCGCAGTAGACTTGCGGCTCGTCTTGACCGCTGACTGCTGACAATATACTGATCAACGCAGTAAGGACAGTAGTTACGTGAATCTTCATCCTGTCTGTTGCTGTGGTAGCTTTACAATGTGATGAAAATGGAAATCTTTACGTTTATATACTACCTGATCTGAATCAGATTCCTGTGTGGGTAGTAACACAGTAGGTGGGTAATATATGACGTAATTTGCCATCATATTTTAATTTGTAATGGACAGCGGATGTGACATTTCACTTGGAATTCGCTTGAATTTTAAATTTTAAAATTATAAGGTCCGACATTGTTGTAAGAATTTCAGGTGATCGAATAACACTGTATAGTTATTTTTCACATATAATATTTGGTAGTGAAAATCGTAATTATATCAATATTACATGATTGATGATTTAGGGATCAAATACCATAAGCAATTAGCACAAGAATCTGCTGACTTTTTATTAGTTTTTTAGGTATCAAGATGCTTTTCCTTGCACTGCAGTTTCTTAATTTGATCTCTACTAGGACTGCTAATAAAAATATATGTATTATAAAATGTCCATTGCTGTTTGGAATGGTTTAAATCAAGAGCCTTATAAACAGTCAGTGCTACAAAAATTATCATTGAATTTCCATATAAATATCTTCTAGCCATGTATTTGAAACCGAGCTACAAGTCATCGGACTGCCCACAGTAATAAATCATGAAATATTTTTGTTGGGTAAATATCACATTGTAAGGTTGATCATTTTTTTAATATATATTCTTAGCACTCAAATGAAAAGTCAAATCATCTGATGGTAATCGATTTTGCACCCTAGAATATTCGCAACATATCTGTAGTCAACGATGTGTTGTCGGCTAAGCGATGCATTCGTTTCTTAACTTTCGCACTTTACAAAGATAATCTTCGGCATTACACTGAGAGTTATACATAGCATTTTCATTTACATATATTAATGGATTGTACTGACTGATTAACACCAGCTAGACTGCTGGTCTGTTTTATCACTTAAAAAACAATGAACCAGAATTGAAAACAATGAAAGTGGTATTAAATTATAGAAAAATCATAAAATATTTGGTTATCGATTTAACATATTACCAGGTGATTACCATGTTAGCATGTTTTTTTTATTAACTCGCTTCCTTGTATGTCTGTCCGGGCGGAGAAGCTAGATACTTAATGGCCAATGACGTTACACATTACCACCTACACTTTTACTACCCACACGGGAACCTTATTCAGATCAGGTAGTATATAAACGTAAAGATTTCCATTTCCATCACATTGCAAAGCTACCACAGCAACAGACAGGATGAAAATTCACGTAAATGCTCTCCTTGCTGCGTTGATTAGCATGTTCGCAGCGGTCAATTGTCAAGACGAGCCGCAAGTCTACTGCGGCAGGAGACTGTCTACAGTTTTGGCGATGCTCTGTGAGAATGGACTCATAAAAAGATCGGAGAGTAGCTTTAAGCATTTGGGAGAAATTTCGTTCCCCTGGATTGCAGTTCATCACGCCAGGAGTCTGGGCAGGAGTAAGCGGCAGGTCGTCTCCGAGTGTTGCTTCAAACCCTGCACCATAGATGAACTCACCTCATATTGCGCGTAATAAATACGATGTTATTGTAATATCATTAGAACTGCTCAAAGCTGTTTAAAGACTTTTCATATTACATAACTGAATATCTACAACTTATTACATAACATCTGTGCACCAAATAAATTCTTTCGAATTTTCTAAATCATTTATTTAATTTCACACAGTATGCGATAATCGGCTTTTGTTCACATAATTATTTTCATCTAGAAGAACATAGTATCGCACTTAGCCACAAATAAGTTTTCCTCATGGAACTCGCAATACAACTCAAATGACGTCGTCATAACTCATAATTGCATCTCTTCCTACAACGGATAAAGGCCTCAATCAACAATGCCATAAGCAATATGAGAAAAAGCAATAAGCAAAAAGATAAATAATACCGATAGAAATATTAATTGAGAGAAATGTCATATTGTAAATTAAAACCTCACGTCAAAAGCATTCTTATGCGGAAAGGTTATTACAAACTTGATGATTACTTCAAGAATAAAACTGCTTGGATATGAGTTCATTACATAGCCATAAGTGTGTTCTGTAACTGTCAGTAGGAAAAAAAACTCCTTGGGAGTTTCTTGCCACTTCTTCTTCTGGGACGACTCACGGTAGAAAATTGTTGAAGCGACGGCGTAGTTTCACATTTGAAAAGTGTTTGGAAATAACCCAAATTCGAATAAATAGTGTTTCATTCAATCATTCATAGCAATATATTTTTCACCAAAACAAGTGTTGATTACTCTGCAACACGTACAAAAATATGAAAAACGAGAGGTACTAATGATCATCATCATCATAATAATCATCGCGGACATTACATATTTTTGCCAAAAGAGCTCAACGATTTTTGTGCTATTTTTTCAGATATTTTGACCCAAATACGTGGATCGTGGTCACGGCAAAATGCAGGGGACGCAAAATACCTACTCTTAACAGTTGACACTTGACAGACACTAATGACAGATTCACTCCGTCAAATTTACTTCCACTTTCTTTTGCGTTATTAGGTACCATATCACAACACCCGACACTAACGACATCTTCTGGCACTGTACTGCACTGTTTTTACCTAACACAAACTAACAACTGCATTCCACGCTTGAGCTAGTTTAAACACATCTTTATTAAAATACTAGCTGTGCCCGCGACTTCGTCCGCGTGGAATTTAACAAAAATGTTATTTAGTAGAAATAAAATAGCCTAACTTACTCCTTATTACATCAGCTACCTGCCAGTGAAAGTCCCGTCAAAATCGGTCCAGCCGTTTCAGAGATTAGCCGGAACAAACAGACAGACAGACAAAAATTGTAAAAATGTTATTTTGGTATATGTACCGTATATACATGTATATGCCGTATATGCATGTAGTAAAAAGCGGTTATTTTAATATTACAAGCAGACACTCCAATTTTATTTATTAGTATAGATTCAATTAAAATTTGTCTCTCTTACATAACGTGGCATGTACAGACGTTCAGTCGAGATCATCCGTGGTAAATATCGATAAAAACACAAAAATCTTGAGTACCCGTTATTGTAAAAATAAAGAGTTACTAGTATTCGTCTAGTGGTCGAAATTCGACTATGCTCATTAAATAATGTTTCGTTTCCAAATTTTGTTGTTGATGACACTGCAGCTCGTCAATAGTTATTGGACAAAATAAAATCGGTTGACAAAATTTGTAAAAATAGTAAAAATGTGTAATGTCTGCGATGATATAAGTTTAAGATCATTAGTACCTCTCATTTTTCATAATTTTGCACGTGTTACAAATTAATCAACACTTGCTCTGGTAAAGAAAACACGGTGAGAGAACTTTCAAACCTGAAAGTTCTCCGTAAAATGATCTAGAGTATGTGAAATCTGTCTATTTTCACTTGTCCAACGTGCTTTCTGCAGTCTACAAAATTCAACCACTTGAATTTTTAGCATCACAGACTATTTGTTTATAATCAACAAAAAGAGGTATACATTTTCATTTTCGAATAATTTTACATATCTATTATGTATTAAAATTATTCCAAAATATTTTTACATCGTTTTTACTTTATTATTGCTTATGGCATGGTTGACTACGGCCTCCATTAGACGTTGTGAGAGAAGATGCAGTTATGAGTTATGACAACGTCGATTGAGTTGTATTATGAGTTCCATGATGATAATTCATTCGTTGCTATCTGCATTATTATGTTCTTCTAAGTAACTAAGTGTAAAAGCCGGTTATAATGAGGAAAATAAAATTAATTAATAAGAAAATTCGAAAGAATTTATTTGGTGCCCAGATCTTATGTCTAGTGTAGTAGACATTTCGTTATGGAATGGGAAGTGATGTTGAATCAAATTGATCAGTTTTAATGTTATTACAATAACATGGCATTTATTACGCGCAATATGAGGTGAGTTCGTCTATGGTGCAGGGTTTGAAGCAACACTCGGAGACGACCTGCCGCTTACTCCTGCCCAGACTCCTGGCGTGATGAACTGCAATCCAGGGGAACGAAATTTCTCCCAAATGCTTAAAGCTACTCTCCGATCTTTTTATGAGTCCATTTTCGCAAAGCATCGCTAAAACTGTAGACAGTCTCCTGCCGCAGTAGACTTGCGGCTCGTCTTGACCGCTGACTGCTGACAATATACTGATCAACGCAGTAAGGACAGTAGTTACGTGAATCTTCATCCTGTCTGTTGCTGTGGTAGCTTTACAATGTGATGGAAATGGAAATCTTTACGTTTATATACTACCTGATCTGAATCAGATTCCTGTGTAGGTGGTGACACAGTAGGTGGGTAATATGTGACGTCATTTGCCATCTTACTTTAATTTGCAGTCGACAGCAGTGTGTGAATGTTTGTCTGAATGTCCTTTATAGAATCGTAAACTATGCACTTGATCTTGTGATGATCTTTAGCAAAGTTGTTGTGCACGGGCCCGCGAAGGTTTCTGAGTTGGTACGACAAATTTTCGACAGATGGCGCGACTGTTTATTTTAGTTGGTGGCGTAGCAACGCCCGCAGGGTACAGCTAGTTTTAAATAAAGCTTGGAAATCGCTTAAATTATATGGTCCGACATTGTTGTAAGAATTTCAGGTGGTTGAATAACATTGTATAGTTACTTTTTCACATATAAAATTTGGTAGTGAAAATCGTAATTATGTCAATATGGGATAATATGATTTAGGGATCCAATACCTTAAGTAATTAGCACAAGAATCTTCTCATTTTTTATTAGTTTTTTAGGTAACAAGATGCTATTCCTAGCACTGCAGTTTCTTAATTTCATCTCTACTAGGACTGCTAGTAAAAATATATGTATTATAGGATTTCCGTTGCTGTTAGGAATAGGTTAAATCAAGAGTCTTCTTTACAGTCAATGCTACAAAAATTATCATTAAATATCCGTATAAATATCTTCTAACCAGGTATTTGAAACCGAGCTACAAGTTATTGGACCTGCCCGCAGTAATAAATCGTGAAATATTGTTGCAGGGCAAATTTCACATTGATTTAATATACATTCTTAGCTCTCAAATGAAAAATCAGTTCATCTGATGGTGAGTGATTCTGCACCCTAGAATATTCGCAACATATCTGTAGTCAACGATGTGTTATCGGCTAAGCGATGCATCCATTTCTTAACTTTCGCACTTTACAAAGATAATCTTCGGTATTACACTGAGAGACATACATAGCATCTTCATTTAACTACATTAATGGGTTGTACTGACTAATTAATATCAGTTGGACTGCTGCTCTGTTTTCTCGGTTAAAAAACAATGAACCAGTATTGAAAACAATAAAAGTGGTATTAAATTATAGAAAAAACATAAAATATTTATTTATCGATGTAACACATTGCCAGGTGATTACTATGTTAGCATGTTTTATTTTATTACCTCGCTTTCTTGTATGTCAGTCCGGGTGGAATTTTGTAATTGATTTTAAACTAACTTCCTGATGAGCTAGATAATTAATGGCCAATGACGTCACACATTACCACCTACAGTGTTACTACCCACACGGGAACCTCATTCAGATCGGGTAGTATATAAACGTAAAGATTTCCATTTCCATCACATTGCAAAGCTACTACAACAACAGGCAGGATGAAGATTCACGTAACTGCTCTCCTTGCTGCGTTGATCAGTATATTCGCAGCGGTCAATTGTCAAGACGAGCCGCAAGTCTACTGCGGCAGGAGACTGTCTACAGTTTTGGCGATGCTCTGTGAGAATGGACTCATAAAAAGATCGGAGAGTAGCTTTAAGCATTTGGAAGAACACACGTTCCCCTGGATTACAGCTCATCACGCCAGGAGTCTGGGCAGGAGTAAGCGACAGATCGTCTCCGAGTGTTGCTTCAAGCCCTGTACTATAGACGAACTCATCTCATATTGCGCGTAATAAAAACGATGTTATTGTAATATCATTAGAACTGCTCAAACTTGTTTTAAGGCTTTTCATATTACATAATGGAATATCTACAACTTTTTACATAAGATCTGTGCACCAAATAAATTCTTTCGAATTTTCTAAATCATTTATTTAATTTCACACAGTATGCGATAATCGGCTTTTGTTAACATAATTATTTTTCTCTAGAAGAACATAGTATTGCATTTAGCCACAAATAAGTTTTCATTATGGAACTCGCAATACAACTCAAATGACGTCATCATAACTCATAATTGCATCGCCTCCTACAACGGATAAAGGCCTCAATCAACAATGCCATAAGCAATAAGATAAATAATACTGATAGAAATATTAAATTGAGAGAAATGCCATATTGTAAATTAAAACCTCACGTCAAAAGCATTCTTATGCGGAAAGGTTATTACAAACTTGATGATTACTTTAAGAATGAAACTGTTTGGACATGAGTTTATTATATAGCCATAAGTGTGTTCTGTAACTGTCAGTAGGAAAAAAAACCACTTGGGAGTTTCTTGCCACTTCTTCTTCTGGGACGACTCCCGGTAGAAAATTGTTGAAGCGACGGCGTAGTTTCACATTCGAAAAGTATTTGGAAATACCCAAATTCGAATAAATAGTGTCTCAAAATAGTATTAATTTACTTTGCAACAATCCGCAAACAATGTAATGCAAAGTCTTTGCGGTTAACACTCGTAGAGTCTACTACCCTGATGGTGCTCTGTTTTGGAGCGAAACACGTGTTGGTATAGAAATATATATCATCAAACATTGTTTGCGGATTGTTGCAAAATAAATTAATATTATCAAATAGTATAGTGATACTATCAAATAGTGTTTCATTCAATCATTCACAGTAATATTTTTTTCACCAAAACAAGTGTTGATTACTCTGCAACACGTACAAAAATATGAAAAACGAGAGGTACTAATGATTTTAAACTTATATCATCGCGGACATTAAATATTTTTGCCAAAAGAGCTCAACGATTTTTGTGCTATTTTTTCAGATATTTTGACCCAAATACGTGGATCGTGGTCACGGCAAAATGCAGGGGACGCAAAATACCTACTCTTAACAGTTGACACTTGACAGACACTAATGACAGATTTACTCCGTCAAATTTACTTCCACTTTCTTTTGCGTTATTAGGTACCATATCACAACACCCGACACTAACGACATCTTCTGGCACTGTACTGCACTGTTTTTACCTAACACAAACTAACAACTGCATTCCACGCTTGAGCTAGTTTAAACACATCTTGTAGCACGGCAACACTGTCGTACCGCAGCCGGTACGAATCGCGCATGCGCGACTGCTAATCGACCAATGAGAAGCGCCGTTCCGCACCAGAATGCCGAGGTGCCCATCGCTCCCGCGCCGGTCACCGCCGGATGTAATAAGTTGCTAGATAGACCTCCTATGCGACGATCGGATCGCACGCGCTGCGCGCCGTTAAAATACTTAAATTAGACCATTGTGTTTCTTCACGTTTAAATTGTTAAATCTATTGTATGGTACAAATAAAACACTTCTAAAAGTTCCGACGTTTTTATAGTGGCGCCAGAACCCGAAAAACCCCTCGCTAAAATCTTTATTAAAATATTAAATTAAAATGTGTCTCTCTTAAAAAACGTGGCATGTACAGACGTTCAGTCGAGATCATCCGGGGTAAATATCGATAAAAAACACAAAAATCTTGAGTACCCATTATTGTAAAAATAAAGAGGTACCTGTATTCGTCTAGTGGTCGAAATTCGACTATGCTCATTAAATAATGTTCCGTTTCCAAATTTTGTTGTTGATGACACTGCAGCTCGTCAATAGTTATTGGACAAAATAAAATCGGTTGACAAAATTTGTAAAAATAGTAAAAATGTGTAATGTCTGCGATGATATAAGTTTAAAATCATTAGTACCTCTCGTGTTTCATATTTTTGTACGTATTGCAGAGTAATCAATATTTGTTTTGGTGAAAAAAATATTGCTAGCGAATTAAGCAATCTAATCGAAACTACCTTTATGACGTACCTACTTCTTCAGTCTGATCCGATGATGACGTGTGGTTCAGTTGATAGTAAACAATCTCTGCAGGGGCAGAGTCTTGTCTTCAATATCCGGCTTGTAAACATTTATGTCACCGTATAATTTTCTTTAGATGTTGGTTGCTTATCAAGCTTTTGATTTTGTCCATTTCACCCACGACAGAGATTCCTAGAGCAGTGTTACGTGATCGTAAATTTCTTTAAATTTCGGGACACAATGTCCGTCAGATCAGAACTGGGTTCAGATTCAGAAACTTAATTTAGTAAATTAAAAGGAGCCCACAAATTTATTTACAGGATGTCCCGATGCAGGTTTATAATCAGATTGTAATTATTTCTGTTATTTACTGGAATAGAATCTAAAGCTGCTTTGAAATCTCAAACATGGGTTGACTTCGTGAAGACAATTTTTTGTTTCCATGGTAAGATTCTTATAAAAATATTGAAAATGACTTAACCTTACATTACCCTGCTCATTATAGCCAAATATAAAATATATCTTAAATAAATCAAGAAAGGTTGTCTTTTTCTGGAAGCAATAATTATGTTATATGATATACTTGACCTTGAACGTTAAATGTAGGGATAAATATTCCTTCAGAGATAATATTTGCTCCAAGCGATGTAATTTAGAATGTTATTATAACTTCTGATGAATTTTAAAAAACTTTTGACTGTGCATGCGTTCCATTTAGAAGTTTTTTAATACGTTCAGGAGGATCCATGATAAGATCTCAACTATCTTTTCCTGATGAGCAACATAAAGCATTTGATTCTCCTTTAAACTTGAGGACTTTCCAATCTAAACAAATTGTTGCCGTTGGACCTACATTAAGTGTCTGCAATTAATTGTCTGTTTCGATTAACAGCCGAACGATGTTCGTGGTTTTCCTCAGTCCTTAGCTGTTGATTTAACCAATGTCCTTGCGCATCAGTAAGCAATCTTTCTTGACGTTGTGTAACAGATTCACTTTCATGAATATTTTCTGTTCTTTTTGTAATTTGACGCAAGTTGATTTCTTATTTATTACGTAAGTATAATCATTTTCTCGAACTACTTCCGTACGACGTTTTGCTTGGTGATAGGGCTTTACGCAAGGAACATATATTATTAGTATTATTGTTAAGCCATTAATATTATTACTGGTATTATTTCTTTCTGTGAAGCCTGCCTGGCTAGCTACCACCCTCCTGCTTGGGTCAGCCGCCAAACGACACGTCGTATTCCGGTTGGGGGCTTGAGAGCCAGTACTTTCTTTCTTTCTTACTTCTCATTTTCCGATCGACAACGCATCAATCTTTAGTTTTACTGATGTTCATGGGCGACAGTGATCACTTGCCATCTGCTCGTTTGTCGACTATTTACATTTAAAAAAATGTTCATGAACTATTATAGATTTACATTTTCTTTGGTCTTCACGAGCGCTGATCGCTCAGTTTGATGTTTAAAAGATTCTATAGAACGCGCAATAATATGTTGTTCTCGATTATGGTTTAATCTCTACCTACGCTAGCCATCCGTTTCATTCACACGTGATTCAGAATGACGCTTGCGATTATTAGTTACCTATGGTGTTCGTGAGTTTCTTTCAAATGTGATTGTGAATATTGTTCCCGAATAAGAGTTATCTCTCCGCTCGATGATCATTAAATCTTATTATACTCTGGAATATTGGTTTCAGTCGTAAGTTATACACACACTCACATACAAACACGCGAGTGCGTGCCAAGAAATATCGATACTAGAGATGTATAAAAAAAAATAATTATTTAAATTTGTTTGTGTTGTACCTTGATTAGACATCATAAGATTTATCTAACATTTACGCAACCACGAGTTCTCATTACATATCAATTTTCCTTAAGATTGGTCAAGCACTTCTTAAGTTATAACGGGACATACAGACGGTCAGACAATTTTTTTTCAAAATGGTCAACCTTATGTGACTCAGTCTTAAAATGAATATTTATCATGAAGTTTGACAAAAAAAGTTGATTGTATGGACAGACAGACCCTACAGATTTATCTGGTAGTATAGATAAAAATATGCGCGTTCCCCACTTCTTCGCCGCCGATGGCTATGATCATTTACCGGCATATGGCACATCTGCTATTTAGTCGACTATGAATATAAAAAACATATTTATCACGACTACTAATTATGCGCTTTCTAAGCTTCTGGAAAAATTTGCTGGAGCAGTGTATATAGGCTATCTAGCGTTGTATAATTGTATTGTTCCAAAACAACATAATATTTTATGGTAGAGTTCTTTAAATCAAGAAAAATTAACAATAACGGACAGTCAAAGATTTCGTAGTGGTGATGAGTAGGTAATGGAATTAATTTTATTGACAGTAGTAAATAACTTTGTACTTCGTTGTAATACTATTAAAAACTTGTTATTTTTAAAGTTGTGGCATTTGAAATAGTACGTAACCTAAGTATCGCATATCCAAGAAATTGTACATTACATTTTATTCATACCAGTTTGTTTTGAAATTATTAATATATTTTAATTTGTGTTAATACAATTTTATGTATGCTTTTTTTAGTTTTTTTATAGCAAATACTAAGATAGAAGGACATAGTTTTTACGACTCTAGAAGTGTTTATTGCACAATATATCGAATTGAACAAAATTATTGTTGCCCAATACTTTCCAAGTCAAATTACTGTGGCATACAAAGTAAGGAATACGTTACGTAAGTGAATATGTACGAAAATCTTAAAAATTTTGCTATTTGACCTTAAAAAATTTAAATTATCTAATAGTACTGCACAGAAGCGGTTTCTGAAGACTTAGACGAAATGAAATTTGTTAGTTACGTCATCGCTAACAAAACGTTAGGTACTTGAAAAAACTTTGTTAAACTTAGAATTTACCTGTGGGAGATTGGTCTCAACTCAGGTGAACGGATAATTTTGATTGATAAATCAATATTTTTTGTCATTGGAGAGGAAATCATCAGTTTGGGAGGCAGAAGTAAACATAAAAGCTTACACGCCTCTGTTGAATGTCTAATGGGATCATCCCGGTATCTTGTTTACGAGACTTTTAATGAGATAGTAATTATCTCGTTCGTCGAATCAGAACGGGACCGTCTCTCACCCAGTCCATCTTCACGATGTTTTCTTTACTGCTACAGTTTCGCAGAAGGAGACCACACCTAATAGGTGCTATAATTAATAAATAATTTTTTTTTATACAATTCAAAATAATTTATTTAGTGCTGATCTTATCGAACATGTTTTTGACCTGAATATAAATGACTGTATTCCATGATTTTACGACGTTAGATCATTTATTACGCGCAATAAGCGATCAATTCCTCTATAGTGCAGGGCTTGAAGCAACACTCGGAGACAACCTGCCGCTTACTCCTTCCCAGAGTCCTGGCGTGATGAGCTGGAATCCAGGGGAAAGCGTGTTCTTCCAAAGACTTAAAATTAGCTTCCGATCTCTTAATGAGACCATTCTCACATAGCAGAGCTAAAGCTGTCGATAGTCTCCTGCCGCAATAAACTTGGCCATCTTCTTGACAGCTGACTGCCAAAAGGGTCAATGCACTGAAGAGAATCGCTACGGGGATCGACATGTTTCTCCTTACTGCGTTAGCTTGATATTGTGATAACATAGAAAGTTGTCGGCTATTTATATCATATTTTGTTACTGATAATTCAGTTCATTTATACATAATTCATACCAGACGTGGGATGTGTTATTCATAGGAGGTGTATGACGTCAAGACATCAAACATTCAAGGACGCGAAAAAACAGTGATAAGACCGGTTTTGTGATTAGACATTATTTTAAAAAATTCGTGTGATGATGGTCCTGCCGAAAGGGGATCCCACGGATCACTCTGGGTCGGGATACGCGTTTGAAAGTGTTTTAGAATATTTCGCCGATAGAACTGAATTGATTTTGATGGTTCGGAAGCGGAAAATATCTTGATCTCACAACGACGTTGATCTTCAGGTGCAGATCACTTCAGTCGCTCGATGATTGAAGGTCTTCACCATACAGTATCACCGGCGCTGAACTCCACAACTTACTATCGAGTTATAACGCTCCCGTAGGATAATGCACACTACTTCGCAAGGACAGTCGAGGAAAATGGTAAATTTTTACGTATTTAGTTAGAATTTTGAATAAAAATAAATGAAAAACTAATTTTCTCACCGGCCTCATTCACGAATCTTAACGCATTCGCTTCTTGTCTTATTACGTTTTTCGGTCGGCGTCGGTTAGGTGACCGAAATTGTGAAACGAGTCCGCGAACCATTAAATCGGCGGGAAATTGAATTTTAATACATTCGAATTAAAACATACAAATTGTTGACTATTCAGTGAACATTCAGTTATAAATTTGCTTGTAAATTTTGCAGTCAATCTGATCTAATCTAATAAGAGACTAAATGAATATTTTGATGACCCCATAGCCCAGTTGGTAGGTTGGCAGGGTCACTGCGAGAGGGGTCCCGGGTTCGAATCCCGGCCGGGGCAGACATTTATGTGACACATAAATGTTTGTTCTCGGGGCATGAATATTTGTAATGTCATATTTGTAGATGTCCATGCCGCCCGCAACACAGGGAATCCTAGAGCGGGGGTGTGAGTGTGTAAACGTTTATTTTTTATTTTCATCTCGATGTAGGAATTTTGTGATGATTACAAAAAACTGATTTTATTCTGTGATCAATTGATGCACCTATTTAATAATCCTATTAATTAACTTTTAATTTTAAATTAAGTAGCCAAAAGCCACATATTGATGACACTGACGCGAAGCGAAATCCGTTAACTGTTAAGTAATTAAATATTAAAATCTGAAAGCTCCAAGCCCTCTTTGAGAAGTTAATATATTTAAAGGCATTTATTTCAATTCCTAACTGAGTATTCGCTAAATTTGGACTTCGGCCAATTAATTGTACAGAAACTTCACACGAAGAAATTTAAATTGCTCTACTCGTAATGTAGTTACTCAAAACTTATTCGATGTTTGCAGTACTATTCATTAATTGAATTTTACGGTATAAAATGAAATTGATTTGTCATAGTCCATATAGGCAACATATAATGACAGATTGTACTCCTCGGTCTTCTATTTAATCTTTCGGAGCGTGTGTATGTGGTCTGTAGCCTTTTCGGAATCCTGCTTGTTCAAGAGGTTGGAAGTCGTCAAGCTTGCGTGAAATGTGATTTGTCAGCAGCCTAGAAAACAACTTATAAACGTGGATTAGGAGTGCAGTGGGCCTGTAATTCTTAAATTTTAAAGAATAGCGTTACTACAATTCTGCTTCACGCTTCCGGGGTTGTGCCGGTATTGATGACGGTATCGAACAACTTTTGGAGCACCACTAAGATGGATTTCCCCCCTGCTCGTAGTAGCTCTGTTGTGATACCGTCATCACCCGGTGCCTTGTTGTTTTTAAGCTGTTTGAGAGCCTCTCTAATCTCATATAGGCGGCGTCCGGGATATCCTCAGTATAGTGTCGGGTTAGTTTAGCTCGTCTATCGCTCATCTCATGGACAGCAGGTGCTTTCTAGTAGTTAAACAATCGTCCGTTGTATCTCGCCATTTCTCTCAGAACTTCAGGTTTCGACGAAACCATAATACCGGATTCGGTCGTCAACTTCGTCAGGTGACTTTTCCCAATAGACAGATCTTGGGCGAATACTTTTGGGCCCTGATTCCGCTCTATTATATATTTCACGCGTTTTGCGTTGTGTATACGCAAATCACTTCGCCTGCACTGTGAGATCTGTTTATTGAATCGTCTGCCATAGAGGTTGAAGATCAGATTCCGCTCTATTATATTTCTCACGCGTTTTGCGTTGTATACACGCAAATCACTTCGCCTGCACTGTGAGATCAGTTTATTGAACCGTCTGCCATAGAGGTTGAAGACTTTCACAGAGTTTCTGTTTATCCCTCATTAGACTGAGAGTATGTTCTGAGAGCACCTGAGATCTACCACTGGAGTGAGTCTTGAAGTACTTTGACCCTACCTCGTGGACAGTTCTTAATATTCTGGCATTAAACTCGTCCACTGAATTGCAAGATTCTAGCCATGTGAAACGATTTTACAGTTGGAGTTGAAAGTTTTCAGAATCCAGTATTTGGACAGGTGTTGGGCGGAGCGTAGTTTTCATCAGGCGTGTTCGTTCCAGCTTTACGTCGATATTTAATGTGGCTCTCACAAGACGGTGATGGCTTCCGATTTTAAACCTAATGATCACAGAGACATCATTAAATATATGCGGTTTGTCTGCCAGAATGAAGTCTATTTCGCTTTTTGTAGAACCATCAGGACTTATCCAAGTCCACTTACGTTGGGGCTTCTTCTTGAAGAAGGAGTTCATCATAAAGAAGTCCTCCTTCTCCAAAAAGTTAGCCAGCAAATGTCCTCAGTAGTTCCTTCATCTAATTCCAAATGGCCCTACTTTCAATTCCTCGCCATTTCGCATGCCCAGTCTTGCGTTAAAGTCCCCCATCACAACTGTGAAATGAGTTTTTGAACTATGTATGGCTCTACTGATGGCCTCATACATTACCTCAACCTCATCGTCAGGGTGGGTCGATGTCGGCGCATATACCTGTATAACTGAGTTTCTGAGTATCAGATACGCTACCCCTGCCAACACGCTCCTAACTTTCACAATGCTGTTGACGAGGGATTTATGTACGAGAAACCCGACGCCTCGTTGGGATAGATGTTCGCCCTCCCGATGATAGAACAAGTTTCCGCATTTCAGTATTACTGTGTCCTCCCCCTCTTCGGACTTCAGATAACCCTAATACCCCAATTTAACTTGTCTATCTTGTCGTCCAGCTCTGTTAAGTTATGATCGGTTCTCATTGTCCTAGTGTTGTATGTTACCAAGTACAAAAGTCGTCGGTTTTGGTAGCCCGGTCTCTGCCGGGGATCCTTAGCACCCTCTGCCCCGCTGGTACCATGGCCGCTACAGTAACCAGGGATAGCAGAGCTGCCGGGGTTTAGGGGCCGGGGCTTAGTCTTGGCTATCATTAAGAGGGTTTAGCCGGATAGTCACCACGCTTGGCTAATTTGTGTTGGTGACCGCAGTAGATGTTAATATTCCTTAAGAAGACTGCTGCCCATGTCTTGTCGCCTTTTACGACATCCCAAGAAAAGTAGGAGTGGTAATATTCTGCACAAGAGAAGCGGCACCACACGGGGAAATCGAAACACGAAATCCCTCTATGATGATAAAAATCGAAGTAAGTTATAAGCACAGGAGCCATTGAGATATAATACACTAGAACATTAAAGCCTAGAAAAAATTGTACGCTAGCAAAAGATTGCCATGGGACGCATGCCAAGGACATTTACAAAGAATCATACGTGCCTTAACTACGCAAAATTTTCTTTATGGTAGCGCAAAAATTTTTCTAGTACCTCAATAAACAAAAAGAAATAGTAATTTGTGTAGTATTATTTGTAAATAGAAGACAACGAATAACTGAATGAAATTCCAGCGTGACGGAAATAACTAGTTTCATTTGTTAATTCAGTCACAAAGCGAATATTTAATCGCGTCACGTCCTGTAAAGGTTTGAACGTGTAATAATACTACACGATGCGTCTGTACTAAATTACACGAGACCGTATATTATGTCTTTAGTTCTGAACGGTAGTCTATTGTTTACAAGATTACCCACAAGTCTGTCCGTCTGTGAGTCGTTATGGGACATGTTATCCGGTTTTAATGACCTCTCGAATCCATAACCGTCTTTATATAACACTCAAGACAATTTAGCTAGTAGCAATCAGACATCCAACACTAGACCGCGCTCAGAGTTGATTCATTCGGTCGATTATTCATATTTTCCTAAGTCGTCAGGCCAGAAGTTTCATATGTGTAGCAAAATTTATCAGGGTATAGGTTATTTCTATATCGCGAATAAATATTTTTTTTCTATTGACACACTTATACACTGTGGTAGTAATACCACTGATTGTCCTTTGGACGTTTGTACTATTTCAAGTACAAATAATATTTTAAACTAGACAATAAGACAAAGGAAAAGCTCTTCAATATGAATATTGTACATCAAAATATACAGGGCTTATCCGGCAAAGAATTGGAAATAGAATTATTTATTAGACATTTTAACATTCATGTTTTTTGTGTGACTGAGCATTGGTTAGCAAATGCTCAGAGTAATTTAAAATTTGATAATTACACATTGTCCAGTGCGTTCTTTAGAGGGACTGCGATTCGTGGTGGATCACTAATCTTAGTGCACAATAGTATATCTTCTAAGAACAGGAAAGACATTGTCAGTCTTTCTATTGAGCGTACTATTGAGCTAGCCTGTGTGGAATTGGAGCGGTTTATTATTGTATCGTATATATCGGTATATATCGACCCCCTTCTGGTGACTTCAGCCTTTTTAAGGATACGTTGGAAAATGTACTTAAGCGATTGTGTGTGTCAAAAAACAAATTAATTATATGTGGGGACTTCAATTTAGATATTTTATCAGGTACCCCTAGGGCTACTAGGCTGCTCGATTTGTTCAGATGCTTTGATCTAAACCCGCTATTCTCTGAACCCACCGGGATATCTGAAACATCAGCTACATGTATAGATAATGTTTTTTGTAACTGTGAAATATTAAATAAGGAAGTTATTAATAACTTGAGGTCTGACCACTGTGGACAACATATATCAGTTAGTAGAGACTTTTATAAAAATAAACAGTTAATCAAATATAGGCCTATAACTAAAGATAAGATACTGCGCTTTACAGCTGGAGTCTGTGCCAGAAACCGCGGAACCCTACCCTTGGTGATGCCGATGGTTTATATACCGCACTATTTAATACCATAGATTCAGAGTATAATAAAATATTTAAATATAAATATATAGATGTGAGTAAGAAATATAAATTCAGCGATTGGGCAACAGCAGGTATTTTTAAAAGCAGAAGAAAGTTGTATGAATTGTATGGTGAAAAACAATTCAATAGGGCACCGTCTTTTCTCGAACATGTCAAGACTTATTCTAAAATTTTTAAATCGGTTTGCATTCAAGCTAAAGCAATATATATTGGGGAAAAAATTCAAAATTCTTATAATAAAATTAAAACTACGTGGAATGTTATTAGTAATGAGACCGGAATGAATAAATTATGCGACCTAAAATATGAGTTGGTGATAAATATCATTAAAATCACATCTGATAATGAGGTAGCAGCAGCTTTTGAAAATTACTTTAAAAATATATCTGTTACGTTGACTAATTCGCTAACTTCATCGCCGGATAAAGCTTTTAATTTATTAAGAAAATATATTACCGAATGTAGTATTTTATTTGAATTGAAACATACTACAGCATCAGAAGTAGTTAAAACTTTTCGGTCACTAAATGTTAAAAATACTGGTGACCTATGAGGAATATCAGTTAAAATTATAAATAATGTAATAGATGTCATAGCCCCCCACCTTACACTAATCTTTAATAAGTGTGTTGACTTAGGTACTTTTCCGGATCTAATGAAACACGGTAAAGTCATTCCGCTTTTTAAATCCGGTGATAAATCAGATTGTAATAATTACAGACCAATTTATATTTTACCTACACTTAGTAAAGTTTTTGAAAAGATTTTACTAAATCAAATGCTTGAACATTTCAACAGAAATGACTTACTTCACCATGATCAATACGGCTTCACTAAAGGTCGTAGTACAACTGATGCAGGTGCTAGACTTCTTAAACACATATTCGAGGCCTGGGAGGCATCACAGAATGCTATAGGTGTTTTTTGCGATCTGTCCAAAGCATTTGAGTGTGTTGAGCACGAATCGTTACTTTTTAAGCTTAGTCACTATGGCGTCAAGTACAATGCTCTCAATTTGATTGCGACCTATTTGAAGGGTAGGGTTCAATGTGTTAGTGTAAATGATACCAAATCATCGGGATCGTCTATTGTTATGGGTGTTCCACAAGGCTCTATTCTAGGTCCGTTCCTTTTTCTGATTTATATTAACGATTTGCCGTATTTTATTAGCAAACATGCGGACATTGTACTCTTTGCTAATGACACATCTTTAATATTTAAGACTGAAAGAAATAAATTAAATTTGGACGATGCAAACAGTGCTTTGTCCCATGTATCGCATTGGTTTACAATAAATGTATAGAGTTTGCACTACCAAATGTGCAGAAGGTAGGCAAAATCCTTAAAATAACGAATCACTGCCTATGGAACAATCCACAGTTTTTTTAGGTATCACCTTAGATAGTAAGCTTCAGTGGGGCGCCCATATATCGGTTCTCGCAAGTAAACTTAGTAGGTCTGTCTACGCTATTAGGAAGATAAGACTGATTACTGATGTAGAGACAGCTAGACTTGTTTATTTTGCCTATTTTCATAGTCTTATGTCTTACGGTATCCTAATGTGGGGTAAATCAGCGGACATTGATTCAATATTTATATTACAGAAAAGAGCAATTAGAGCTATATATGTACAGATTAAAGTCGCGTGAGTCATTAAGAGAAAAATTTAAAGAAATAGGTGTACTCACCGTAGCCAGTCAGTATATATATAGTAATTTAGTATTTATTAAAAAAAAAATACGTATAAGCAGAAAAGTGATACACACAATCATCAAACAAGAGATAGGCATAATTTGGTTACATCTGCATTTCGTCTTCAAAAGGTTCAGCGTTCCTTTATGGGGCTTGGAGTTCGTTTTTACAATAAGATTCCTAAGTCGTTACGCGAGTTGCCCATTGGAACTTTTAAGCGTCGCATTAAAATACAACTTATAGGCAAGGGATATTATAGTATAGATGAGTACATGAATGACAAGGATGCCTGGACAAAATTAATGTCGAAACCAGTTCCGCGCAGGTTTAACTAAACTTTTGTAATTACCATATGTTGTTTAAAAGATGTGCTGAGGAGTTTCTTTCGCCGTTTCTTCTCCTCATTGTTAAAGCACCTTTTCGAAACGGCGGTAGAAGCAAAAAATGACGTTCATAAGTGTATTTACTGTAAGTGTATGATTAAATGAATTTGAATTTGAATCTATTCTGAATATTTTATTAAACTTAATTTGTTTTGTTTCAGGGGCTTTGGCAAACAAGGGTTCCAGTGTCAGGGTAAGTATCTCTCTACTTCTCCCTTAAACTTTCTCTAAATATTTTTAATATTACACGTACTCACGGTGGTACCCAACACCCTTATGAGTGGTGATTCCATTCTCCTCCTACTTGCATTATGATTACTTGTTGAGTATGACTTGAACATATACATATAAATGAATCCCGACAGTAATTACAATACAATGTTACTGTCGGTATAACTTATTGGTGTACAAGTTTACATACAATAAGAGTCATTGCAGACATATCAACTAGGTAAGGTATCGTCACCGTTTCAATGCGATTCGTCCAGTTTTCTTTGTATGAAACTCCCTACCGCAACGCACACTGATCGGAATCGTATCATAATCGCCTCGCCTCGGGACAACTCACGAACCGCGGTGCGGCTCGAGTTGATATGTGTGCTATGACCCTAAAGAGGATTTGTATTTTATTGTATTGTTATATCTGACGATTGATTGAGGTTCACGGGTAAGAATTTACACCCAAGAAAAACATTTTTGTGAAAATATATAATTGTTGTTGGATTGTTTGTGATGTTTCATATGTTTACAACCACGTAAATCGTAAAACACGTCAATATTATTTTATACAGAAAATATGTACAAATTAATTACATAATGGGGCGTAGGCGAACGTGAAATAAGGAATCGAGATAAATTATATGAATCTAAGTTCAACTTAAAATTAGGTGAGATCCGTCCAATGTTAGGAACGGGAATGCCGGTCGTGGAAACGGAACACCACGCGTCCACTTGTTCCTGGATTAGGCTAACGTTGCGCCGTCAGCTCTACTGTAGTTAGGCTCCAATGCTCCAAGGCACAATGACACAATTCATAGCTTGTTTCTGTTTCTCTGTCAACAGCATATAGCAATATATTTCAGTGGTGACGTATCAACAAATCGTTGAGATTCAAAGAGACACACATTTTTCAATTTTATATCAAAATCCAGCAAGCAACAATGAAATTCTCGTGGACGCGCCGCGATTGATTGATTCATATATTTTAGTTTTTTTTTTTTGTGTAATGATTGTATGTTGTTTGTTACCGTACCGTGGTATTGTGTGTGTGCAGTGTGCAGCTTCGTGGTGCACAAGCGATGCCACGAGTACGTGTCGTTCACGTGTCCCGGCGCGGACAAGGGCGCCGACTCCGACGTAAGTGTATACTTATATTGTTTAATATCTCCTCATACTAATACTTATATTGTTTGATAAACGACGTTTTTAGTTTAAACATTTGGTAGAATTAAGCACTCGCAATTGTGCAGAATGCGTTGATCGTGACGGAGTATTTGATTGTGAAAACTCATTTTATAACCTTGTGGATGACATGTGAATTTAAGAGATTACATAATCCTGGGAATCCGGCCCCAAGAATCCGAATGCCGAGATTCTGGGGTCCTAATAGTTTTCATCCTAAAACCCGGGATTGTATTTCAGTTATTACGATCGGTGCAATCTTTTGTAAGCGCTGTGCGCTTCGTGAATGTTGGTTTATAATAACTGTAATATTTTATCGATTTATATGTAATGTAAACAGCAATATATACTAGATTACACAAGAAAAAATCCACCTAATAAATCCTTAATATTTTTCCAATCCCTTATTTCTGAACCCAAGTTTTTTCCTCCGAGGATGCCATGTGAAAATTAACGTTTAAAAACTTTCATGTTGTTCGTAATCCTCTTGTGCGTGAACAGATGCTTTTTATTTAATTTTGGTGAAATCAGTATCACGTAGAATCATGTACATGTCAAAGACTGATAATAGAGCATTGATTTACTATATGTTTTTTTATGTAAATAGCCGGTTAACCGTAGCCCATGGATATCGGTAACACCGGGGGCGTCACCAACACACACCAACACGTTGCTGACAAGGGATATTCAGTTAAAACTGGCTATCCACAACTATAACCTAAAATATATATAAGAAATATACATATTTATTAACTTTAAATTCTTATTATTCTTATTCTGTTATATACAATATTTTTAAAATAAAAATAAAATGTATTAGTATTTGGTACTAGCGCCATATATCGAAATTCACAAACAATCGCGAACGCTGGTGTCGTCAACAATTACCATCACAACCTCGTTACTTCCACTGTTGGGCTCGTGCACAGACGTAAAGAACAAGTTAGAAACCGCCGCTACTTATAATACTGAAGTGTGTTGTATTCCGACATATTTATTTATAACAGAGAAAACATTTCACATAAAAAATATTTAGATAATGTCACGTAGTTGTAACGAAACAATTGATGGTAAAAGAATTGAATCAGTTAGAATAATTCTTACAAAAACATATTCATATTTTTGTAAGGGATAAGGGTATCGAACTCGTCTAGAATCGGGGTTCCGTGGATTTTTGTATAGCCTATGTAGAGTGCTGCACTGTGCAGTGAATCGTGTCTAAATAAAAGGTTTTCTTGCGAAGTAGCTTTTCCTTTTCCCAGCGAAGTTATGTATTATTTAAATACTAAATTTGATTCCGCCGCCCGCAACAGTCTACAAAAAGCTTTTGCTTTGCATAAAAATGAACGGTATAGTTTTAAAAATGATAAATTTTTTGTCTTTGGAGTAATTAGCCTCGTCGCTCGTGACTCTGCCTTCCGATCGAAGAATCCGAGTTTCGATTCTCAGCTCGACGGTTATAAAGTACTGTAATTTCATAGTTACCATTCGGTGTTGTCATTAAAATCCTCATTTTATGTTAAATAGAATAAGAGATAATTGATTTAATTTTCATACAACAATGTTAGGAATTTTCAAATGATATGTTAACTTATTTTTTTAGAAACATCTGTTTTATATTCAGATTTTATTCGAATTTATAGTGCTACGTTTGTTTATTACGAATGGATTATTTTACAACTTAACTATGTTAAATCTTCATTAAGACGAAAACATGAAGATTTTATGATGATATTTTAAGGGTTTTCTATAGTACCACAGTACCCTGATCTATTCTATCGTACAACAATACATTACGCTTATAACGGAAATTACTTTATAGAACTTGGGCCGTATTTCGAGTTCTTTCTCACTCGACGTCTTCACCAATCCACAAAAGTTTCACATACGATGACAACTTGGTAAATATCAAACGGATTCGGTGATATTCATTGACAACTTTTATTACCATTTCGTGAGATTCCGGATATCAATAAAATCTATATAAATCTGTAGTGCCTCTCTGTCAGTCCATTCCATTTTTTTGTTAAAATTCTTGATAAGTAATCGTTTTGTGGCTCACTAATATCAATTTGACCATTAAAAATAATTTTGTCCGCCTGCCTGTGTATCCCCTTATAACTCAATAACGACTTGAGCGATCGTAACGAAAATTTGTATGTAGTAAGAACACATAATGGCGCAGATACTATAAGCGATGTCTAATCAAGGCTAAAACAATAAAATTTGGAAAAACCATGCACCTATGTATAATTAATTGTTTGACTCCAACGTAGTCGGAGGAGGCCGCTCGTGTATATATAGATATATATATATATATATATATATATATATAAATTGTAACATATAATGTAACATGTATAGATGATTGAACGATTCGTGCGAGTTTGAATACTTAAATACTGGTATATAACGATTTGGTCACGTGCTGTTCAGTCCATGTATCGCTCAATGTCTTGCATAGGCTTTATTAGGCTGTGTAAATGGTTAAATCATTAGGTATTTATAGCCCATGAATAGCGGACTGTTACAAATTAATACTCATTTTACTGTTATATCCATTGTTTAGTAAGGCTTCAATTAAACAAAGGGAGATTATTAAAACAATTTCGGCTCAAAGTGTGCCCTTTTTGATGAAAATTTATTATTAATTACCTGCTTCAGAGCCTTTAAAGAGCAGTCCACTTGGAGACCAATCGTTTAGAATGATCGAAGCCTTATTGGTGTTGAAACGAAACTTCTTATCTCGGATATTAATTGCTAAGGTTTAATTTTAATTGTACGTTTCGTTTAAAATTTACATTATCGCCGATATCATACTCGTTAATTGTAACGGGAACTCATATTACGTCAGTCGATAACAATCGAGGTCGAAGTGCGAAGACGTCGTTGACGCGATATCGGTATGTTCACATAAGTCCACAGGCTCCCTGTATTCGCCTAATTATTGCCAAGGGAGTTTAGCGTGTAAGTATTTGTAGAGGTGACCAATATGAGGGTGTATGTGTTGCGGAGTGACCAAGTGGTTGGTATAGTCCCGGTGTTTAGATATTGAGCATGAAGGGAACACACGTTCGATGAGTCGATACAAAAATAAACTTTACGCCATATCGTTTGCATTGAGCAGAATGTGTTTGGTTATGTTTAGTTAATCTATGTTTTTGGCGCGTCCGTCAGTAGTCGTGTTGCGACCCTCAAAGTGATTCTTTACCGACTAACGATAAGTTATAGATCCCTACAAATATTGCAATGCAGCGCGAGCTTATTTTTCGGTGACAAAGCCCCGAGGGAGTTCGGTTAGTTATATATATAAGAATAATAAACAGATCATTCGCTAAACGAAAACTATTGTAATTCGTAGATAGTGAGCGCCTCTTAAGCTACATTAGTAGAATTAGCTTATAAAGTAATTGGTCGGTACGGGCGTGCCTACTTTTATACGTGCCGACATTATATATTAAACTCAATTGACGAACGGCACGATTTGTCGTGAGATGCAAAAGTGTCTTCCGTCGCGTCGCTAAAATGTGGATTAGTTGGTGACCCCGAAGAAACGGTTCGACCGTCCAAAGACGAGTCTAAACGAAAGCTATCTAACGTTTATTGGAACTGACGTTTTATAGTCCACTAGTCATTAAAGTTAACCACGGGTAGAACTTACGACCGCACACTTTACGCCTGAACTTTACAACCTGTGTCTCATGTCAAAACAAGGTAACTAACTCCGGGTTTCATTGCGTCATTGCAGAAAATATACAACAATAATTTGTGAGGGTCGGGTTGAAAATAAGTGGATAAGACAATTATGATGATAATTAATTAATATTTTGTACAAACCTAATATTTTAACGTAGCTATCTAATAAATTAATTTAAAACAAGATAAGGTAAAATTGGCATGTATTACTTGACGTAAAATAATATAGGTTTGTCTCTTTTAAGTGTCACTTTTTCGTTTCATTGAGTTACAAGTCACAGTGGTGCCAAGGAAGTCTCACTTCAGAAATAGCTGTAGTTTGCCGTATTGAGTGATTCGTATTTATTGTACGAGTCGTTTGTCGCGGGTCGTGCGTCGTGCGAAAGTGGAGATCGCGTGCCGGACGGCGCTAGTGGGTAGCGAGGCGACCTTTCAGTTTAATTAGCCTTTGTAACTTAAACGTACCTGCATTTACACTTACAAAGTACCTAGCTGCTTTCTTTATACAACACTATTTAATTAATAAAACAACAGTTAGACTTTATCGAACCCGCCCTACATTGGTGCTATCGTGATGGCAAACTAGCTATTCGACACTAACACTGTATGATATAATTATTGTGTTATTATTCTGTTACATTCATGATTATATGATATAATTCATGATTAGATAAATTCTTTTCAGCCTGTTAATTATAGTATCTCGTCATCTGCCTTACCTCATCCCATTGTCTGAGGTGGGCGCAGTACCTATGTCTGTATAATAAAAATAATGAGTGTGGGTATGTGATCAACATCATATCATGTTAGTGCGTACGTATAAATAACTGTAAGCACTTATAAATATATTTATAAATTCCGCTCGTATGTCCTACTTGGACGCTCGGGTCGCACTGAAATATCACGGTATGTTTCACAAGACAGAATAAATATGTTTGTTTCTTTCTTTCTTTATTTCAACAACATACACCGACATCCTTAATACCAAAGGCATCACCGACTGAGCCGCAATAAATAGTTAACATATTATATATTCTATTCGCATCCATCCATATTTCATATTGTTGTAATAGGCACAAATTAAGGTATAATACCGGTCCAATTCAGTTGATGTGACATTCGACAAGTAATATAAAGTTTTTTTTTTTTTTAAGAATTTATGTCTGAAAAGTTCATGTTTCTGCAGTAACGACGGTGATGAATAATCTTTATAAATCGCTAAATTTATTCTTATGTTTAAAAGATAAACAATTGTGAGCGATAATAGCCGAATTTGCGTGAAATATTGGGTCGCGGGAATACAACGAGGTAAGAGGAAATCGCTAAATATAGAAGGCGATTAATAAAACTGGCAGTAATGAGTCTCGGCGTTGGGTATCCAAATACGGGATAAGTAGGCTTATTGCAGCCATGACATCGTGCAAGAATTAAATCTAAATTAAAAGAAGAAAGCTCACTATCAAACAGTAACTCAAATGGGAACTAACATCATAATTTTTTTTATGTTGTAGTCAATAAATTTAATAATTCTTAAATATGAAAAGTAATTCTACTATACACTTCACGCGCTTGACGTTCGTTCTAACGAACAGTGACATCGAAAATGTCAAAGTTTCGCCATTCTGTAAAATCTACATGCCATATGTACCTCTCCATAATATTTTTAAATGTGTGAAAAATCTTCCAACATTGGTATAACCGAGCATAACTAGAGGGCATTGTGGCACACAATCGTGTTAAATTTTATTTGTAAAGCTCACCCTGCGATGTGGTCACATTAACTCCAAACAACATTGTTGCACCGGCTAATTGCCGGCAATTGTTCTCGGCAATTACGTTAAATTTTAATGTTTACCGCGAAAAGTTGTTTGTGCCAACCAATAATTTCGCACGTAACGTAATTTATAATATTAGCGGATGCTGTGATGAATGATGACTATTAAAAAGGGTTTTCGATCGATACCAGGGATGTTATGGAGCTCCGTAACCGTAACCGAAGCTGTGAGATATCCGAAACCGTAACCGAATCCGATAGAAAGGTTTCGAATAATTTCGTATAAGGGCAGAGTCTAAATGAGACACGTTGCTCTCATCTTTAGACAGTTTTTATTATTTAATTATTAAAGTGATTGTTTTTTTCTTCTGTGCTTTTAAAACCAAATAATAATATCTAGAAATAAATCAAACTGTTACCTTGAAAATACATTATATTGTTTTCCAATTCCGAAATAATTACCGAAACCTAAACCAGTAAAATATTATTCATAAATCCGTATCAATATCCCGATCCGAAATTTCATATCCATAACATCCCTAGTCCATACAGAAGGAGCGAAGTCGAATACTATTCACAACTTCCGAGTTATGACGAAGGACAACCCCTCATTGGGTTATCCAAAGTTGGAGCCAATTATTTCTATAGCAATTCTAGATACGATATTAACTATCAAATGGTCGAAATTTAAACCGCTCTAATTAAATCAACTGCCCTGTGGACAATTGTTACGTGATTTTATTGTTATTATTTTAAGAGAAACGCGTATTTACTGTAACTATAATCCATTTAATGGATCAAAATACCACCATAGAATACGGTCGTGAGCACTATTAAAGTTTAAAATATTTGCAACATCATCAAAAAAATGTTACGGAGCTCCTTGACAATGATTCCATTGGCTACCTGGATATTTTTTTCTATTATATTTATTTCTGGTGGGCATGTATCTGCATAATTAGTCGGACTAGAGCACACTCCAGAGTCCACCACGCTACGGATTGGTGGAGTGATCGATACTTACGAGTACGCCCGAGGGCCACCAAAACCGCTTAACGGCCTCTATTAATTCATTCTCTGCTAAACGTACCCTCCAAAAAAGAGAAACATTCATAATAGTTTGCCGTAAACGGTTTCTCATCCAAATACGTTAATAACCTCGCAGACTAATTTGCCAGAAGCAATGAAAACTTGTAACAAAAACGATCCTTTGTTTTTGTTGCAATTCTTCAATTTACGTTTACAATTTACGTTACCCGTTTCACAAAATTTGTTTTTGTTGAGCTGAGTGAAAACTCTTGAAATAGCTTTACATCTTTTGGTACTGATGACTTAAGATTGCCGGTAACGGCCAATATAAAAAAATCCTTAAACGGTTAAAATAACTAACCTGATCGTCAAATTTTATCATATTAAGAAGGTTTGTGCAAATTCTGATGAGTTTATTTCGACGTAAAACTCTACATACTATTTTAATTGGAAAGGGAACTTAGCCGTTTTTACTTTTGTAATATGATTTTAAATCTAACGAAATCTCAGTCGATTTTTTACAAACTAAATATAATTTTATCAATAATTTTAAAAGAGCACTCCAAAAAGAAATGCTTTATTTTTCTACGGTCAATGAAATCATTTAAAATTGTTTTTGCTTTCACTTAATAATCATAACAATATACGACCTGTTAGTTAGGTCTCAATCGTTCGAGCTTTCTAATGCGTTATATTTCATTGAAACATCGGTGGGCTTAAATTCCTCTTAATATCAAAAGTAATATTTTTTATATATAGATTAGTGTTATAAGTGAATATTGATTTATCATTAGTCGTAAAGATATTTTTTGTCTCAAGCATTCTCCTTTAATAAACTTCATTATCAGATTTTAAAATAATACAAGAACATGGTACTCCCTCAAAATCCTGAATATCCTTTGATCCATGATAATAACTATCAACAAATTGACTTACAGGAGAGGTAAGATTATTTAATTATCTTCGTTATTAAAGAAAAGAAGTCGTGTTTTGGCATGAATAATTTGTACATTTCCAATGTGTGAATTTACACTCAATGGAAATGTTGTTATATTATCAAACCTGTTATGCGGTTATTAAACTACGACCTCTTTATAATATGTCATTAAAACTAAACGAACAATTTGTTAAGACGCAATGCCAATCAATCGATAATAACATTTTTTTCGAATGTTTTTTTGTTACTCATGAAATAGTTAAGATGTGTGACGCTGCCATCAATGTGCCAACAATGATCTGCAGGATACGCGCACCAAACATCAGTTCAAAATTCATACGTACTCGTCGCCGACATTCTGCGATCACTGCGGCTCGCTCCTCTACGGGCTCATCCACCAGGGCCTCAAGTGTCAAGGTATCAAGAAGAAGGCTAGATCGTCTCAATTACGCTTGGACTAACGCTTTCTTTAGACATTCTTTCAGCTTTCAGTTTCGGTGGCGGTGCTTCTATGCTAATGTTTTTATTTTTTTTTCTCTCACTTCACTTTGTACCATGTCTTCTTTATTCGAATATTGTTTGTAACGCTCAATGTTTATGACAGATGACGGATTATTGTGTTGTAACCAAATCTTTAGTTTTAATTCAACACTTGGTTTGGACAGTGAAAATTTTCTATTTGTTCAATTTTGACTATCATGAACGTTGAGTGTTAAATTAGTTTCATCTAATTTGCGTGTGTTTAAAAGACCTATATGTAGTAGGGCTTGTTATGTTCCTTTTAAGAATTTTGATTGATTTTTACGCTAATTTATTCTCACAAAGGCTGCGTACAAACCACACAAATGGAACCAATGGACATTTCTGGCTCCAACGTTTTGTGACCATTGTGGTACGATGGTCGGTCTCGCTCATCAGGGATATAAATGTGGAGGTACAGATGTTTAATTTCCGAGGGATATGACAACCTTGACGTACCCCGTAGATAACGATGGTTGCAATTCACAAGTATTTTATCAAGTCACTTGATATCGTCCTCTAGAAGTTGCATAGATACATCATAGATTTTGCAACCGTAATTCGTAATGTAATTAAAAGACAATGCACCACAAGCAATGACAACAAGAATACCAATCAAGATTTCTATTCGTAATATGACTATCGAATTAGAAATTCCACGAATCGTTGCACGAATTGAATAAGTTAAAAAAATACCAAACACTCAGAGGTCTAGCCAAATCCTATTATAAATTGGATTATATTATAAATAATTATATTATATTATAAATTATATTATAGATTGGATAAATTGGAATATCCATTATAAATTGAATTAAACTTTCACAGGAAGCATCGACAGAACTTACTTATTCTAACTGAGCAAATCCAAGATCAAATTAGATCCTGTTTTGTGTTTGAGCCGTAGATTCCTTGTTCAATTATCTTCTCGTAAATGTTGTTTGATTTGCATTTTACACGTCTTTTGTATTCACTTGGAGCTTGTTGGAAATATCTCTTGTAGAATCGTTCACGTCTTTCTCCGTCGTAGTTTAATTAGTAACATTGGTTGCTTTAGTCGCATGCCGTCTGTCTTGATTCAATTTACTTAATTTATTTATGTATGGAAGCGTAGAATAACAAAAGTTTGTAATTAAATATGGAAAATCGAATTCTATATTCTGAAAGTATTCATATGAGTATTCTGGATGGAGGTATTCCAAAACGTTGATCGAATTAGATACAACCTCATTAAAAATGTATAAAGATATTTTTTTAGAATTTCCCATTATTAATAAATCCAAACAAATACCGGAACAACGTTGAAACTGAGACTTTGTATTTACATTCATCTAATACTTAAATTTGATTTGGCGTGACAATAATCAATCACTTTTAATTCTTTATTTTTGTATAGTTTAATGAACAATCATCAAAATGTTATTATAAATAAATATTAGTACATACCTACCTTCATAGATGTTGGAAGATTATGATGCGGAGACAAATCATTGAATTTTCCGGTAGTATTGTAATTTTGTCTCTATGTGACGAATTGGAAAACTAGGTAATCGGTCTCCACTCCAAAGAGTTCAGTTAGCTGAGTTTTCCCACAAAGAAAGCGACGTGACGAATCGGAAACCACTTTTGTAACCGCTTTCCAGACAGTCAAATTGGCTACGTAATGGATGAAGTGTATTAATTGCAGAATCGCTCCGATTCATCAATTCCATTAGTTGAATCAAAGTTGATTTTTTTGTTACATATTGTAACACGTATCATTTAGTGATAACAAATTATTGTACTTCGTAATTTTTTTTTATTACTGTAGTTTTATCTGCAAAAATTTAAGTACTTTAACTGATAAAGTTGATATGTATGTATGTACGTGCTCATACATCATCTTCATTATATGTAAGATTATTCACATTTTCTTGTTAAACTCTTACTGGTACTAATCTCATTTCAAAGATATTGACTAATCACGTTTCTCGGCGGTTCTATGACTAACTTTCTGTAACTAACTTCTAGCTAAAACTATATTTTCACTGTGAAATGGTCGCTCGTACTTATGTCGACTGCCGCAATGTTTACGAACTCTGTTGAACGTGTTTTTTACTTGTTCCTTTACATTGATGTAGTTATCTCTTACATGTAATTAGCACGACGCTCTGTCCTGATGTTTCAAACATATTTATGCAACCACCATGTGGTCTACATTTCGGATCTATTGGTTTTTGAAGTCAGTGCATGTTTAAGTGCTTGTTTATAGTTTGTGTATAATCATGTGTATATAATATGCAAATATATAGATACCAAATAGAGTATGCTTGTAGGAATGTGAGATTCTGTAACTTGTTACGTATCCATTAAATACTTTTATTAAATGTTATTATTTATATTAAACTAGTTTCTCCATGGCTTATATCTGTTCTCTTGTAACATTATCTACAGATACACAGAAACAATATTTTATTTTCTGATTGCTTTTTACTTTTTAATCATTCTGTTTGTGTCTTCATTAACTAAATTTACTGTTTTATTTCTTTCATATATTTAATTTTATACACCCACTTCCAACTTCGAAATTAGTTCCAATTTAAATGAGTTTCAACTCTGAATTTATTACTGCAAACTGTTTTCACTACGAGCGAGTCAAGTATGAGTGGGCTGGGCCTTCATACTTAAAAGAAAAATGTCGAATCTCAAAATTATTACAATACCTCAAAAAGTTTGGAGTTAAAAGAGTCTCAAGAATTTCTTTTTTAATTGAAGAGCGTTGTTGATTTGCAGAATGCTGTATGTTATCGCTTCTCGTTTTTACATTATCATTACAACGCATATTTGTCCCACTGCTGGGCTCGGGTCAATTATAGTTAATCGTTGGCTTTGGATATCTACAATTGGAATTTAATCATGAAAATTATCAGGAAAAGCAATGGATTATGTCCTGTACTTAAGACGTTTTGTATTTGCTGTAAAAGTTCTCTGAAGCAGACATAGCTTTATCTAAAGTTTTCTTAATTGAAAATGTATTTCCATTGTTATTTGCGCTACTTTGAAGTTGGGATTTGCAATAATTCTATAAAAGCCGTTGTTACTTTAAACTAGTTTTACTTAAATGTTATTTTTTTTAGTTCAAGCCTTCGACGAAAACTGTTTTATTTACATTTTCCAGGTTAATTAGTAGTTTCTTAGTAATTGTACATTTATGCATTGTTATTTTCTGTGAAGCAACCGCTTAAAAGCCTTTGTTCGTAACGCAATCATAAATTTCATCGGTTTTTTTGTAAAAACCTAATAATTCTTAAACTGAACTTTACGTGTACTTCATTTAATTGTATTTAATTGTAACTATCATAAACATTATCCTCACTGTTGAAAAAAAACACCATATACCTACATCGTTTTATTGGTTTCTGTTGATTTTAATGAATTTGAATTGCACATACGAACAGCATGCGACATGAACGTTCACAAACGCTGCGAGGAATCGGTGCCGAACCTGTGCGGCTGCGACCACACGGAGCGACGCGGTCGGATCGAGCTGGGCATCACGTGCGTCGGGAACAAGCTCACTGTCGAAGGTAAATAATAAAAAAAACCATATGATACTATCACTACCACACGCTCACACACACATACACAAATATGACATCACACAGACGCTCGCACACACGCACAAACGCTCCACATCCACACCACATCCGAACACCCAGCCCGGGAACGAACGATTTCATGTCATATAAATCAACTATTATCTCACGATAATTCATAGTTTACGGTGTTCTTCTCCGTTCTCTTCTAAGCAACCTTTACATAAGGAAAATGTAAGTAGCAAAATAAAATGTAATATAAGAAAGATAACATACGATAATAACACAAGAAAGTAACATAAAAAGTAAAAGTAATTAAAAGTTAGACAAGCGAATGTGGACAATATGTATATCGTGTAGAAAAAGAAAGATGAAAGAAATGTCAGCATTCGCACTATGATATATTATGGATTGCTAAATGAAATCTATGGAAAAATTAAAATGATTGAATGCTTAATGAAATATATATAATTATATTAATTTATTTAAATAATATTAATTTCTTACATTCTTTATGTTTCCTGGCCGACAACGCAACAGTGATACTTTTGGTCTCGCCGATGTCCATGGACGACGGTGACCACTTACTATTAGGTGGCTCGTCTGCTCGTTTGTCAGCTATTCACATAAAAAAAATTATAATATTACTTCAACTTTTAAAACACCAGATCGATATAAACGAGTAGAACAAATATCGCATCTCTTCGAGTCCATTTACCGTATAATTTTGTGGACAATGTGATATATTATAATGGAATAAAAATTTTGCCGCTACCATTCAAACAGAATACTCGGTTGCCGAAGTTTTATCACGCTTTACCAGCTCTCCTTTTTCTTAATTTGAAACTTGCTCAGACAAATGATTTAAGAGAATGGCCAATTAAAGTTTATTCTTATTTGATTTCGGATGGATATTGAAAGTACAATTCAAAGCAACTACGGTGCGAAAGAGACGTAACTAAGTTATGCATTGAACAAAGACAAATACAGTTTGAGAATTCATTTATATTTTCCCTGCAATCTCAGAGGAAAGTTTTATTTTAGTGTAAAAAATAATTTAATTAAAGCAATGTTTTAAATTGTTTCCTCTGACTGAAAAATACTGAAAAAGTAATTTGGGGGTCTGCTCGCCATAAACTCATTAGACATTCAGTGACAGCTTCTTTTAATAAAAAAGAAAACTCTAATTAACGAATGGATGGATGGTACATTTAGACAATTGATAACTTAACCGTATTGGAGCGGCCTAGAATATTGACCCGAATCTAACGCTGGTAGATCAGGGTGTAGAGGCGACAAAAGCCGGCCTGCTTGGTGATAGGGTTATGCTTAATATATGCTTATATAATATATATAATATATGCTTATCAATATAATTACTAAGTAATTCATATTATAACTTTTATTATTATCTTTCCGTGAACCCTGCCTGGCCGGCCACCACTTAAATTAGCCGCCAAACGACTCGTTGTGTTCCCGCTGAGGGCTCGAGGAGCCAGTACTGTTTTTCTTTCTTGGCCGACAACGGATCAGTGATGCCTTTAGCGTTACTAATATCCACGGGCGGCGGTGACCACTTCCCATCAGGTGGCTCGTCTGCTCGTTTGCCGCAAACCCGACGTAATTAATTAGCCATAGAATTTATCCTTCCTATTATATTTCGTGGGACAGAAAATAAAAATCAATAAGTTTTAATAAAATAAAACTTTTTCTTTTATTGACTGATTTATCATCACCCAGCCGCACCGACTGAACCTGTTGATTTTATTGAAAAATTGCGTACCTACTTAAAAATAATGAGATACCTTTTATAATTCATATTTAGAAGATGCGCAAAGTTTCATTTAAATTTATTTACAGTTCTGTCACTATGTTCATTTTGTACATAATTATGTCTGTAGATATTTCCTTGTGTAGGAAGTTTTGAAATTGTTCCACCCCAAAGTAAGTAAATTATACGATGAAAAGTAAACTACCCCGACTGAAATTTACGGTTTTAGCGTTGGCTTAGCTACAATGCTTTTAAAATATATTAAATGAGCAAATCTAAGCAAACTAAGCTGCGAGGGATCGCTAGTTAAATATAAAAATATATTTCGAAGTGAGACAAGGCCGCAACCTGATCCCGATGGACCCGAATGGCCTCTCGGACCCATACGTGAAGCTGAAACTGATTCCGGAGTCGGAGACGGTGAAGAAGAAAACGAAGACCATTCGCAACTCTCTGAACCCCGTGTGGAACGAGACGCTCACGTTCGATCTCAAGCCGGAAGACAAGGACCGCCGATTGCTCTTCGAGGTACATCTTACTTACATGGCTAACATGTCGCTTAACACTAATCGGCAACAATAGGCATAAATAATAATTTTAGTAAACCACATTAAATCTGAATACATTCTAAATGAGTCATAGTTGTTTGGTACTCTTCAAGAATAACATTTTAAATGTTCTCAATTGTTAGTTATACTGGCATTTTACTAAAATCAGTACACGGAGATAGTTCTATTGTAATTTTATGGCAACAATATAGGCAATTATTTGTAATACGGCTAGGTAACTAATTTTTAAAGTAGGTATGTCAGTGAATTTACAACAGATCTTAGAAATGTTAATTAAATACTGTTGGAGCACTAATAATTTGGGCGCTTACGAGAGATTAAATATATCCATGAAGTATATCTTCCATTACTGTTCCAGGTATGGGATTGGGATCGCACCTCCCGCAACGACTTCATGGGTTCCCTCTCTTTTGGGATTTCCGAAATCATGAAATCCCCCGCTGACGGTTGGTTCAAGCTGCTTACCGCTGAAGAGGGAGAGTTTTATAACGTACCCGTTCCGGAGGAGGGCACTGACCTAACCACCCTTAAGTACCAGATGAGGAACACTAGCGTTCAGTCCCGTAGAGCTCCGCCGCCGCCTGATAGAGAGGTCCCGCATAACATGGCGGCTGCTGACGTCATCAGGGCGTCCGATTTTAACTTCATCATGGTGCTTGGAAAAGGGTCGTTTGGAAAGGTATGTCGGTAAACATTTTTGACATTGTTCGCATTTTAATATTCCTTAACTTAATTTCTGATTTTCGATACTTTTAGCCTGTGACGTTACTCTTGACGGCTTAAGAGAAAAAAAGATTACTAATAACCTGATTTGTAAGGTACTGAACTTTGAGAAACGTCATGAGAACGAGAAGTAATGGAGAAATTAATTAGGTGATTTATAAATTATGAACCCGTTCTCGCTTTGCTTTGAGAAAATTTTGTGGGAACGAAATTAAAAGTATCCTAGATAATAACCCATAATATATATGCCTAGGATTATCAGTGGTTTCCATTTTATCCAGACAGATAAAAGTTCCAAAAAATGTGTTTACGCTTCTATGTCGATAACAAACTGATTAAATTATTAATACAAAATTTCTTATATTTATCATAGAATATCACTTTAAATGTAAATAAAATTCATTCATTTAACGTAAGTAAAGGCATAAATGGATCTAAAGAGAATAATACTGTAGGGAAAATGTCTTTGTAACAATTCCTTTGAGAAGGTTCCAATTCATTTCTTGTGTAGCAGCTGTCTCGTCCCTAATTATATTCCAGTTGTTTCCGAGATCTTTTTTTTGGAAGCATAAAGAAACATTGAAACACAGGGACTCTTTATTTGAACTCGACTAGAGGTGATTTGATTCTTCCAATTGGATACTTCCTACGGCCATCTGCGAAAATGTCTTGTGATGTAACTACGCCTCCTCGTGCTCATATTTGTTCCTTTTCTTTTGAAACATATAATATCAGTTACTCGTAAATTGAATTGTTATTATTAATTGATTGACAACAATACCACCTGTGTAACGTTAATAGGTTTCGATTGTTTCACAATCATTTATGTGAGATGCCGTGTTCTTTATTGTATCTTCAACGATATCGAGGTGAAGATATTTGTTGTGATGTTACGCCTACTTGCTTGTTTGGACAGGGACAGACTGGTGTCGATGTTTCTGTCTGGGTAATGTTAAATGTTGACCCAGCTTGTAAAATATCAACACGCCGATATTGTTAATAGGTTCGAACATGACAATCTTGTCATATTCAAATTAAATAAGTGCTGAGGATGTACAACCCGTACATATTTTATTTACGGATTAAAAGTTGACCACCTTCTTTTGTATGTCGCTAACCGGCAAACCATCATTCCTTCCTCACTAATGTATCACTTATGACTAGTTTTTGCACGCGTCTGACTTTTGCCACTAATCGCCATTCACCAGGTGATGCTAGCAGAGAGACGCGGCACAGACGAGCTGTACGCTATAAAGATCTTGAAAAAGGACATTATCATCCAAGATGACGATGTTGAGTGCACCATGGTGGAGAAGCGAGTACTCGCGCTCAGCAACAAACCACCCTTCCTGGTACAGCTGCATTCCTGCTTCCAGACTATGGTGAGTGAATCGACACTAGATTAGTTGCATCCAGCCGGTTGCTTATGGATCAAAGTAGTCTTACTTACCTGATTCTGAATGAGTTTCGAAATCTCCTTTTCGGTCTTAACGACGAGCTGATGTCTTGTTTATTCGTAACGAGGATCCTGTACGGTATTCCTTGGTTAGTGCTCTGCGGTCCTTGATTGGATACCTTAAAAAGGTAAAGTAGTTGAATAATATTTAATGAGAATGTAAAATTGTAGGAGTTTTTTCATACACGCTATCACACACACACACACACACACACACACAAATGTATCAGCCCCAGCCTTGTTGGATTCCTTCAAACAATTTTAAACCTGTTGCAACTTCGATTGACCACTTAACCCATCTATCTAATCGTCTTAGAAGCAACGTCGTGAATTATGTCTCAAATATCCTGAGTTATTAGGAGATAGATACCTGTGCACTGTAGTGAGTGTGAAAGTTTGTTAGAATTAAAGAGATTGGTTTCCAATTTCATAATTTTATCACCTTCATAATTCCGCAGTAAGTATTTTGATTGTCACTATAGCCAATCAATGTTTCAATTTTCAGGATCGACTGTACTTCGTGATGGAATACGTGAACGGCGGTGATCTGATGTTTCAGATCCAGCAGTGCGGGAAGTTCAAGGAACCAGTCGCTGTGTAAGGGCAAATCATCATCATAAAATATTGGATAATTGTCCTATTGTTGGGTTCCAACGTCATTTTAGAGTAAGGGGCAATACGAGAAAACAGACTTCACACACTCTAGAGGACATAACCCTCAGGCTACTTACATGTTCCTTCATGACAATTAAAATGAATGGAGTCGAACCTGAACGGTCACACTGCTTACGAAAATAAACATTCGAATATAATGAAGCTGAAATTAGCAGCAAAAAATGCAGCAGTCAAAAATTTTCATTTTTGCGCGAAATATTTGCAATTTCGCGTGCTACATAAACATCTTGAAATTATTTTAATTTTGTAAAACCATTTGTTAAGGTTAAATTTTTTTCATTTAATTTTACAGCGTAAAAAATCGATAACATTATAAATTTAAATAAAATAAGTTCATCTTGTTTATTTTGCACGCGAGTACCAGTTTATGTAATTTTTTGGGATACAGTTAAAGAATAACAAAAGTTATTGCTCCATCAAAATTGGAGCTGGAGATCTTTTTATGTAATCTATTGAAGCATCTCATAGTTAAAAGAAACCATCGTTGCCATTAGAAATGTCAGCGGAATACTAAAAGTTTTTAGTTTTATCTAGTCTGTTTAGTTGCTTACCTAAAATTACCACGCTGGCAATAAAATATATTTACAAAAGGTTTTACATTAAAATAAGTTCAGATGCTTGATAAGGAACATGAATTTCCAATTATTTCGCGAATTTTTTTTGGCTGCCAGTTTCAGCTTAATTCGAATATAATACGAGATCATAAGTATATTCGCAACTCTATATTTTTGGTATATTCAGAATGATTTTGTAACTCTTTACATATAGAGTGCCAACCAACCTAGGTTAAACTGATTGGGCTTGCTGACAAATGAATAAGTGACAAATATAGTTTGGATTGTAGCAGGAGCAGATGTTTATGTGATACATAAATTTTTAGAAATTCTTTTTTACATTATAGTTCCCGTCACGTAAAAAGAGCGCTGGGCGATAATGGAGGGGATGCTTCTGTGCATGGGTATAATCGCGTGCTAAAGTACAAGGTTGTTTTTCCTGTAAATAATATAAAAGAAAGTCGCAATTCGTGTCGCCCTGCCTGTTTGTTCGCTTAGATCTAAACTACACAACGGAATTTGATGCGCATTTCACTTTGATTTTGATTTTTTTTTTTATAACTTTTATGAGCATAATAGATTCTAATTAAATGTATGAATAGCAGAGAAATTTCGGTGTTTTATCATCAAAAAAAACGATATTCGGATGCTTACATGGCTTAAGCTGCCTAAACCTTATATTTATGAAAATAATGTACTAAAGGATTATAGGTCTTAAAACATATAAGTCCGCGATGGTATATGTGTATATCCTAAGGTTGAGTCACAGTTACCATTTTTATCTCTTACATATATTATTTAAAAAAATCATAATTAACTTGTAAGGCTATCTTGTCCAATATTAAAAGTATTGATTCTTATCCATTGAAATACATTAGTTACCTTGGATATTTGTTTGAGATCAAAATTTCGTTTCATACAAGTACCTACTTGGTCATTTTTAAACCTAAATGATGCAACATTAGTAAATTGCAGCCCTGCGGATCTGGAGCGGTTCACTAGGGCTTTAGCATTGTTTGTTGAATTGTATACCTGTAATGTGCCTTTTTTCTTAATAAAACATTAAACGTCATAAATAATTTTCCTTTCTTTTCTGTGTGACATCATGATGCGAACAATTTTTGTACGCGATTGTAGAGTCGACTGACGCACAGTGACGGACCTAAAAAGTGCGACGACATAGCGTATTCCCCCGCCGCACCTCACCTCATACCTCCAATTTGACCGGTAAATCGTTCACAGTGCGGGTATTTTGTCAGCGCTCTTTTTACATGACGGGACCTGTACCTATCTATTTACCATGCCGCCTACTTTTCAAATACTAGTACGAGGCTGTGTGTAAAGGTAATTTTTTAATTAATATTTGAAGCTAGATAAATTGAGCCTAACGCATATCATCTTATGCGCTTTCATAATAATATCACTCCATACATACGTCCCTAATTCGGCTCTAAATCCCACTTCTGATTGTTTTAGCTTCTACGCAGCTGAGATCGCGGTCGGTCTGTTCTTTTTGCATTCCCGTGGAATAATATACCGCGATTTGAAGCTCGACAACGTGTTGCTGGACATCGATGGACACATCAAGATCGCAGACTTCGGCATGTGCAAGGAGGGCATCACCGGTGACAAAACTACGAAGACCTTCTGCGGCACGCCCGACTACATCGCGCCGGAGATCATCTTGTATCAGCCGTATGGCAAGTCGGTTGACTGGTGGGCCTACGGCGTTCTGTTGTACGAAATGCTGGTGGGACAACCACCGTTCGACGGAGAAGATGAAGAAGAACTCTTCGCAGCGATCACTGATAACAGCGTGTCGTATCCGAAGAATTTGAGCAAGGTTTGTCCTTAAATTTGTTTTATTGATATAGGCCATTGCCACCTCCAGACTGCCGTGTCAACCTACAATTAGATCAGTTTAACTTGCTTAGTGGCCAACTGTTACAAATGTATTGTTACTCCTGAAGATTGATGACACCCATTGCTCTTGTAATTGAAAAGAAATTTACCCTACGCCGTCCAGTCAATTTATCCCCCAGTACTTATGAATGATGTTCGTTACCTGTCAGTTAGGCTTTTCCACCCTTCTAGAATTTCCTTATAGCTAAGGCTGAGGCCTAGCTCCTGCTTGACCGGCATCACTGCAATGACACCTCCGTCACCGTGTTACCAACATTGAACCGTATGAACGACAGCCGGATATTGCTTTTAAAAAAGCATTCAACGCTAAAGCGGCCCGCGACAGGGCCCAGATTACTGAGATACCTCGTATTTGAAGAGACCTCAAATGTACTCCAGTACGCCGCATCAATGCAAATTGGTGGAGGAGTATACTCATCATCAATAAAGCACCGTTCGTTGTTCATTCAAGTGGTCGCGTTGCAGGAAGCTAAGGATGCATGCAAATCATTCCTCACCAAGAACCCGCTGAAGCGTCTGGGGTGCGGGTCGCGCGGGGAGGAAGACGTACGCACGCACGCGTTCTTCCGTCGAATCGACTGGGCGCGCATCGAGCTCAGGGACGTGCAGCCACCGTTCAAGCCAAAGATTGTGAGTATACTTGCATGGACCCCTTTATTGTCCGTATCGAAAAAGTACGAAGACACTCACAACATTCAATCCACAGAAACACCGCAAGGACGTGTCGAATTTCGACAAGCAGTTCACGCAAGAGAAGACCGAGCTAACGCCGACCGACAAGCTGTTCATGATGAACCTCGACCAGACCGAGTTCATGGGCTTCTCCTTCCTCAATCCCGAGTACGTGCAGCACGTGTGAACTGGGCGGTGAGTGAGCGGCGTTATTGGACGCAGTGGAGATATTATTATTTTCACATTTTACTGTAACGGGTACTCGCGATTGTCATGGTTTTTTATTTCTTTGTTTTTTTTACTAATATTTGAACCCCTTACATTGATATTTACATGGATTATAGTAATTGAAAACCAGAACAATCGTGAGTACTCGTCACGGTTAAAATGTATCATGTCCGCGATGAGACAAGTTTAAAATCTTATTATTTCGTTAATTATTAATATATACTATAATTAATTATAATATAATTATATTATAATTATATTATATTATAATATAATTATATTATAATTAATTACGACCCCGTAGCCCAGTTGGTAGTGACCCTGCCTGCCGAGCGTGGGGTCCCGGGTTCGATTCTCAGCCGGGGCAAATATTTATGTGACAGATAAATGTTTGTTCTCGAGTCATGGGTGTTTGTGATGTGATAATTGTGTAGGTCCATGCCACCCGCAATACAGGGAATCCTAGTGCGGGGGTGTGAGTGTGTAAACGTTATTTATTTATTATTATTATTTAATTAATTTATAAAACATTTGGACAGCGTTTCAACAGCAACCAAAACATGAAAGACTCGTTTACGTCGCGAGAGGCGAGGGCAAAGTGAGCCGAACATGATCGATCGATCAATCGGAGGCATACTACACGGCTTTCGACCCCTTTGAGGGGCGTCGGCCAGTATACGGGATTCTGGGCTCGAGGAATCCTCTATGCCCGGGCGTCACACTCGAGAGGATCGACGGCCCCCTGGTGATGAGAACCGCCGCTGTGGAGCACGGGGGTGCCGAACGTGTGTTTTTATCCTGCGTTATACTATACGGCTCAGGTCGTAATATTATTTTACCAAGACCTTATTATTATTACTTGACTGAACGTTAGTTCGGCATGTCCTGCCGCCCGCGACGTGGGAGTCCTAGTACAGGGATGTCCAGTTCACGAGCGTATATTCGTTTATCATTTACATATTGTAAAACACCACCAAAGTGACTTACGAAGAATACAATAAATCTGCATCCTGCCGACGTAAGTTGTCAGTGTTACAGTTCAGCACAGATTAAATAATTACGTCTACCAATTCAGTTGGAATGTTAACTTAATTTTATATCGATTTATTTCAGGTCGGAATATATTCTCGCTTCATGAAAAACGTCGGGCCGAAGTCTTTCTCTTCACCTATCGACTGTCTCTATCACACCCGCGGCGCGGACTATCGCCGTCCCGCTCACACCGTACGAGCACGCACACTCATTTCGACTCTGCTAGGATAACGAAGATGGAATACTTCAGATGGAGCGGTGATTTTGGGAAACTTGGTAGTTTGCGCATTCCCATTATTTTTTTATTAATTTATAATATCACCTAATCCTTGTTACGTATTATAGGTAATATACTGAAGGATATTAGTTAGTTCATATCGTTCGACCACCCGAGACGACATGACTTATACATTTAGGTAGATGTTTAGAGACCCGCCGACTTTCGCAATAATATTGTTAATTCGTAAAATAAACGCGTAATATATAAATTCTCAACGAATTACTAAAAGCAATATTAAATGTTAAAATTCTAAATTCATGTCTACTGTTAAAAGCTCTCTTACGTTTAAGAATTTGATCCCGTTTAAATTTTTTGACAACGTCAAAGATAAAAGGGATTTTAAAAAAATGTATTTAAAAAATCATATAGTTGCGAAAGTTATATTTTAATAAATTCCCACTTAAATCAATCCTATGGTTAAATCACCTTTCATTTCATTGTGACGTGTTTATAATAATATTTAATTATTTTTTCTCATTTTTAAGTGTCACCTAAAGTATTATTTACGGCATATCGTTTATTTTTTCTTTTTTTATGTTACGAGAAATCTCTAAATATCGTGATCTAGGGGCCACTTGAAATGTAGTGAATGTTTTAGTACAGACGCCGGCAAAAGTTTTACATTATCTGTCAAAATTGCATTTGTAATAATTTCTCATGCTCTTTGATATTGATTCGATTAGTTTTTTTTAAAGGCGATACAACGCTAAACAAAAGTTTATAATTGGGTCTCAGTAAGTTTTTCGAAATCCAATTCGAAAACAAAATGACATGATTCGTAAGAAACTGTTACTGTTTTTATAAATTGTAGAGTACAATTGCATTTGTTAAATAAGTTTCAATGTTATTATAACTTACAGATAAAACAAAAAATCCGATAAATAAAAAACTTTTTTTTCATATTGTGAAGGATACAAGAGGGTACCTTGACCACTAGCTGGCCCTGCGCGTGCCGTCTCTTATGATTTCAATCACTGTAATGACTTTTTTATATACAAACTAAAATTATTTGTACATGTATTTAGTTTCAGCCCTTTATGTGTTTATTGTATATTGTAACAGATACTACTTTGTCGCCGGCGGCATGTCCTTATAATTTTTCACATTCACATATCAGAGTTAAATTTAATTAGATTAATGTTAATATATAAATGTGTTGTCGTGTCGTGTGAATGCGTATTACACGTAGGCGCACCCTGAGCTTTATTGGCAAAATACGGGTAGTTTCGTTCGAACTAATAATATTTGACAAATTTAAGGAGTTTTATTTATGTTATCACCATCTGAATATTTTTTTATTTCACTGCTTTCGATGGTTCTTGGTGACTGTAGCTAGATTTAATTTAACATTTAGTAAAGAAAAAGTTACCTTTGTATTGACTTTTGCTTTTATTTTTTATATTTATTAATCAAAATATCACAATGACATAATTTTGTTCTCGGGTATATATTATTATTATATTTCTCGTTGTAACATTTTTGAACACGGCTGTAGCATGGACTGTCACATTAAGTTTTCATTGTTTATCGTTATTAAGTTGTTTGTTGTATTTTTGCATTTAAATATAATCCATTTGTTTTTCGTGTGTGTGTGTGTGTGTTGTATATGTATGTCGGTGTCCGTGTGTATTTTGGGTTTGTGTGTTTATTCGAGCGTGTTGTGTGTTACGCGTGTTCCTCTTTCTGTTACGGTGTGTGGTGTGATTTGATGAGAAAAATATATAATTAATGCTCCAAGTGTAATTTTAAAATGTTTCAATGCATTTAATACTATATTATCCAATAACTTTCCTTTATTTGGTTTATGTATTGCGCGCGCGCATATATGTGTGTGCAATTTTCGTCGAATCACACCACTTATTAAAATAAGCCAATCGGCTGTCGATACTCGTGTAATAAATAGCCTTACTAACGTAACTTATAATATTGTTGTTAAAAATATAATATATAAAAATTGTAAAACTCTCTCGATAGATTAAAACGACGTAAAATTAAATAAATGATGGCAAAAGCATTTGATTATAAATTGAACTGTAATAAAAATGACATTTAGATGTTTTGTATGTAAGTGTACCTGTGTCTTGCGACCTGCCGTTGGGAAAATCGGCCTTAATCAGAACCGTATAGGGCACGGTTTGCCGCGGGCGGGTTTGGTCAACGGCGATCGTTTATGGAGTTGTTCAAACTCGGCGTCTTGTGAGGAAACTATTGTTATTGGCGAGCTAATTTTAAATTTATCGGTTTAGTTGTTACTGTTGCTGTGGTCTACTTCCGTCGTAGCGGTCTAATGAGATGTACACGTGGTCGGACGCCGTGGCACACCCGACATTCCAGCATGCCAACTTCATGTCCGGTTCATACAAAGACATCGTACAGGGTTATTGTCCAACCGGCAACAGATCACATATTGTAACATACGTATAATTTGCTATTTCATTCTTTTGTAAACGCTTTTGTTTATTCAATAATTTTCACATTGGACGCTACTTTTGGACAACCCTTAGTATAAAGTAGGTTAAGGTTTCGATTCGTTTCTAGACATAAGATTTTACTTGTAAAATCGTGCGCTGACCGATACGGTGAAATATTACATTGAAATGAAAAACATACTTTAAAACAACCGCCACAGCGAAGTAAGTAGTGCGCAGAGGGCGCCGTCGTAAGTAGCACTGAAAGGAATTATGTCGCGGAGGAACATTCGATCGTAAATATGCACAGTTGTTGTAATGAAATAAAAATTAATCCTACTTTTAGTAATCGACACTGTCCCCCCGCTATAGCGGCGAGAATATTTTTTGGTAAATAACATCGAGCACAACTACACTGTTGCAGGAACAATTCATAGTAAATCAAAGCGTAACTTCGTTGCAAGAACATGTTGTGGTAAATTACATTGTGCTAAATACAGAAAGAACTGTTTTGAAATAAATAATACTTTGCGCTATTATAATGGCAAGAACATTTGGTGTCATATAAGCGTACCGACCGTACTACAGGAACATTTTGTAGTAAGTATATATAATATAATTTTTATCGAAAATAAATACACACAGGAATATCTTTTAGTAAATAACATTTTTCTAACCCGGTAACGTTTTGTATATTTATATGCACGATCCAATGTTCTATTTGGCCGAAATTAAATAACAGTAAATTTAATTCGTCGAATTTCGCACTGTTGTTCCATCGCGAGCCAATGACGCACGTTGCAAACCCACTCGAACACGGTTGGTGTGATCAGCTCTGTCTTTGTTACAAACTCATTAAAAAAAAGTTAAAGTATGTATTTTATCTAGATCTTCCTGTATGGTTATCGCGTCGGTGTAGTATGTAAGTCAGCTGGAGAGGGAGCCAAATAGGTGCGCTTTGTACTTCCCCGCGCCTCCCCTCACCTCCCCTCGCTTCCCCTCGCCACCCCCTACATCCGCGTCATAGTAAACGAATATAAAACTGTCGGTGTAACTAAACAACTTTACATCTTCGTAACTTTAAAAATAATCATATTAAATCATAAGTTTCGTAATATAACCATTCATATATAATATCCACGGGTCAGAATATCAACAATGAATACGTGCAACATATTTATGCTGACCTTACGTATAGTTTAATGACTCCTCGATGCCGGATATAAAATCATATCTATGCTTGAAAAGCAATTATGACTAAGCGACAAATACACCAGTATTTAAAATATATCTATTCGAGTCCCTAGTTTTTTCTATGTCGTTTGATCTGGAATCCATTGGTAGCGAATGTTGTTGCGTCGATGAAATCCTTTTGTATTTTTGCTTCTAAAAACTTTAACGTTGTTTTATTCCATTGTACTTTTTCCATTGTATCGCTTAATCAAGATTACCTTTCAAGCGTCTTATAAAAATCATTTATTTTAACCGAACACATTGAAATTTTATATTTAAACATCATTACAATTTACCCATATGCAACCAAATTCAACTAATGAATATTTACTCAATGTACGAAGTTCCATACCCTGACTAACGCGTTCTCGTACATCACGAACACTTATTCTTAAGATCAATCTTTTATTTGAGCTTACTAGAAATCAGTTGTATTGTATTGTTGTTGCTATTCGACCCAAATTCTATGTGTATGTTTTATATTTAATCAAATCAAAATTAAAAGCGAGATAGTACTTCGTGCGATACAAATAACTCCCAATATAATGGAGCGTCACGTGCAAGTAAGTTCGTTTGATCGTGTATTAGTGACGTGGTTTCAAAAGGACGGATCTTATTTGAACAGTGTTCGCGACGCCATTTCTCCCCACTTGACAATTCTCGTTTAAAAAATCGTCGTGGCTTAGAATTTAAATATTTTATTGTTATCCTTGTTGTCATAGTTATAATTATACGAGGGAACTTCCCGTTAGTTTTTATCGCGACACTGTTGCTTATTATTATTATTTAGTGTAGGTTCAACCTAATACTCCAATATCTTATTGATTTAGTTTGAAGATCAGTAAATTTCTCAATGGGTTGCAGTTGATTTAAAAGTAAGTATCGTGTTATTGCATTATTAATTAATTAAGAGACAATTTTTAATATAATTTGCGGCCTATAAATAATAGTGTGTCGCCACTGTATTCTGAACACCATCGGCTAATAAACATGTTTTCGTAACATGGCAACATTATTTTTAAACAAGTGTTAATCGTAGTGTTGCTAGTTGATGCCTCGTCGAAGTTCCCATTTCCGCTCTGACCTGGTCAGCTAGTTGAATGTAGTTGAAGTTTATGAAACTTATAGTTGTATATGAAATTTCAGTATATTTATCACGTTAAGATAAGATCTCACTTGTATATAAGCGTACGCATTAATCAATGTTAACTAATCGATCTATCTAAGTAATTGTTTTGGAATGACGAACATTAGGAAATGTGTATAAGCTTGTTTGCGCGCTTGGCTTAATATAAATATCTAAATTTACGAATTTCAAATAAAAATAGAGATCTTAAAATTCACTACTATAAAATGAGATGGAAGATTTGCTTTAAAACTTGACGCTTTTCTATGCAAATAACTTATATTTGCTTTTAATAGTATTATTACAATTATTTTTTATTGAAATGCGAAATATACTTCTTGCATGCTAACGAAACCAATATTTACAGCAGTTCGTTATTTAATGTACATAATATACATTACGTTCAAGGAGCCTGGCCCGCGTGCGGCTCACCTTGTAGACAAATTGTCTTTGCAGTACCTTCTATAACAGCAATATATTTAATGTTAAATATATTTACCATATGACTTCCCCAAAGACTACGCAATATTTGAGATTTAATTTCATAGTAAGCACCGAGGACAATGTCGTATAAGTTTTATTCCAAATCATTATGTTTAATGTTATATGAAATGTTTTTTTTTTATGTCAGACTCATTTATGTCTCAATATTTAAAATGGAAGGAAATATCAAATTTACTTGTAATTTTTTATGTTGTAAATCGAATGTTTGAAAAAAGTTTAACTGCATACATGCACATGAATTGCACGATAATATAGCGCTCATCCGTGGAGCGAATCAAATATGGACCACGATAATATAATTTGGCTAAATGTGGTAATTTTAACATACATAATGGTATACGCTCAGTGAGTTACTTTGGTATTAAACAATGATATTATTTTTCTTAGATTAAAAATATTTAGAATTAGGTTGCTCTATAATAGAACATCCTATTAACGTTTGGTGTTTAATCGAGTCAAGAGTAAGTAGCTCCCCAAAAATACACAGCAAATACAAATGTCAATTGAAAAATATTAAAATGTATATCGTCGTTCGATGCATAATACGTTATAAAACTACACTATGGGTAAATATAAAAGTAGGGAGATAATCCGATACATATCTCAAACTGCTTTCGACTGTTGTTTGACGCCTGTTACTTGGGCATCCTTTGGATCACTGTACCTGTTACCGATGTCTTAATAATTAGTAATTACATACCTGTTGTATCACGTTTGCTAGTATTAAATTAAAAAAAAAATTAGGCATATATTTACTAGTATTTTAAAATAATAATATGATTGATTATCGCAAATTTTAAAATCGTCCGGCTTATGTATATTCTTCTGTCTCTAAAGTAGTGGGAATATTTTAAAGTTGTAAAAATATTTTTGGCTCGTAGGTTTAGACAGCCATTGGTTTTTCTAATGTCTCGTAAAGAATAGGCCTAAAGTCACCTTCGTAGATTAAGCCCGTAGATAATACAGGTTTAGTATACTTTTTACTATTGAATATTTAAAAGTGTTTAAAATTTTACATTTACGGTGTCGTTCTTGCGGTTTTGCACGCGCCTGTGCCAAAATGTATGATGTAAATATTTTTTCGGTCATTTAAGCGGTAATGTATGATACTTATCCAGCATTTTTGATCTAGTTTCCAACTTTAATACGATTTGCATATTACTAGTGGTAGAATTTTCAGCGTTTAACTGGTAACACTACTTTAAAACAGAGGCTGCCACATTTCTAGCGTCTTTTCCTACCGTTAGGTGTTTTCATATCTTTATGTTTTAAATATATCTACTTCGTAATTTTGATTATTACACTGGAAATTGTCTTCCTGTTACTATATTTTGTAAATATTTTACAACTTTATAGAATTTGGTAAAAGTATTTCATGAACACTGTTAATCAACGCTGGCCACTAGTAAGAGGCAGAAAAAATGTTAATTCACTTTATTACATTTTAAATGAATATTGCACGTCTTTCGGTTAGACTACAATGTTTTTATCAGGGATTCAAATAATATGGCATTATTATCAAGAAATTACGCGAGTCTTACAATAATAGTCGCGTATGATCCTAATATAATATAATCTGAAAATCAAATTGAAGTTATAAATTAAAGCCAGTTCAAAGTGTTAATTTTTAAACATCTATCCCACAACTCATATATATTAATAATTAAAATCAAATATATAACTCACTTTCCTGCAATATTTACTACTGTTATTATATTTGGAGCTTGTTAATCTGTAATGTGTAACCTCACAATAAACTTTCTCTGTGATAAAATCGATCTTTCACACCATATGGAGAGTTTCGCGGTAATTTATCAACCATCATTTTAAAAAATTAACAAGTTGCAGCAATTTTCGTCTATAGTGCCAACATGCCGTTGTAGCGAAATCATTTAATGTTATATAGCAAAAACGTGACATAGCTTACCGCGACACTTTCTATTTTATTACTTAAATACGAAAAGTGCACTTTCGCATTTGCGTTACTTCTACTGTCATCACCTCACACTAGATTAAAAATATATTATCAAGATTTTGAATTTTAACCAATTTTAAAACTAAAATGATTCTATTTGACATTTGTGTCACATAAAATCATTTTTGTTGACTTTATTGCATATTTAAAAATTATTATCGATAGCGTAGTGACATTATTTCGATTCGTAGAAGCTACATTCGTCATTTTCAAATGTGAAATTGTCATTTTCAAAGATATTGAGTTGGAACGTCCGAGCGTCTTATGCAATCGATAAGAACGGATGGTATGGAGTTTTCTCGAAAGTGATTGTGGACTGTACTCAATAATATAAATTTCTAATCCATTAGATTCATTGTGTTTCATTTACTCCCTTTAATATTTATTATAAAATCTATATACATCTGAATAGCATTACAAGGAAAAAAATATATAAACTATATATTTAAACAGCAAATAAGTATTATTAATTGGGAACGTAACGAACCAATTCACAATTTTATTTCCTTTTCTCCTCTCATCACTTGGCTCAGCATCTGATTGCAAAGAGCAGCATAAGGATTCAATTCCACGACCTGGAAAATGGTTAAAATCTACAATGTAAATGATTCGGTAATTGATTATTCATTAAAATTTTATACTTTGTGTTGCTGGATTAATTAATGATCACCAGAATGAAACTTGCGGCACAGCAGCATTCGTTTCCCCTCTGGCCTAAAACAGACCGACAGAAGATGTTATTTTGTTGCTTTACATTACGTAATAGTAGGGATCGTTCAGAATTTAGAATGTATTATCTATATGAATGACGAGACGGTACCCTGTACAGCAAACTTTTCAAATTACATATACTTATTAAAAATTAATAATAAATAGCTTTGGTAAGGAAACCAGAAAAGGGAAACCTGCTTGAAGAAAATTCCTTAATATTCACAACGTGTGGTGTCCGCCACCCAGCACATGACTGTCGCATGTTTCTCAATGTATAATGGAAATCGAGCCTAGCCACTGCTAGGCTTTATGGGTTGTAATGATAATGGCTTATGAATAGGGTGGAAGAGTGCTTCGTTAGAATACCTGCTTCCTAGCGAATCCGCTGCCTAATTTAGCCGCTTCGCCGAAAGCGGCGCGTGCGTCGTCATCGGTGCCTCGCTTCCGCAGCAGCACCCCGCGTTGGCACAACGCTAGGGCTCTTGCACGGGTTTTCCTACCCTCCGTCAGCTGAAGAACACTGTTTATGTCCGCCATAGCATCTGGATGCAGAAGCAAATAATTATGAGCTACTCACAGCAAAATATCTATATAAACGAAGCACTTCGGCACATAATAAAATATAAGGCACTCCTTTTAACATTTTGTCTAAGCCAACCTACCCTGGTTGTGGCGCACCCTGTTTAACAACACATAACTATGAAAGATTTGAATTCTTGTCTGTTATTAGTTATTAATTCAATATACAATTTTCTAATAATAATTCGGGCGTAGTGAATGTAAATTTAATAAAATAAATTCTTTTTACATACATACATACATACATATACAAAACGCGTATAAAGTATAATTTTATTTCATCACAAGCATAGTATCTTAACCATCATCTCTCTGCATGAGCCGGTACAACTGCGCGCGATCGTTGTACCCAGCGGCGCGGTCTGGAGCTGCAGCCACTCCTGTGTTAATAAGCACCAGTGCCTCCGCCAGCTGACCCGCTTCCGCCAACTGCACACCCTTAGCGCATAAAGATATGGACTCCTCATAGCCGGTGGAACATTCTGGAAAAATTATAACATACTATGGTTTCGTACTACTAGGTACAACTTGTCAAGAAAAAATAATGGTTTACGAACTTCATTAAACAAAAAGTGTCGCGGTAACAATGGAAAGAACAAATGACCAGAATAAACTAGATATATCTAATCTAATTTAAAGATTGTAGCAAGTGTGAAAAAAATGGTGTTGGGTAAAACTGATGGATCTTTTATGGGTAGAGGTGTAAAAATTGCTAATTCCATTAGAATGACGGAAATACCTTACTATAAATAAAAAAACTCATGTCAAAGGCTTATTTCTATGAAGAAAAGTTAATGTCACTTCTTCTACCGAGACTACTCGCGGCAGAGATTTGCTAAAGCGATTGCGTTGTTTTACTTTCAAAAATGTTTGTAAAAACCTATCTTGGAATAAATTTTAACATCATTTATTATTATAATATTCGTGTAAAGAAACACACACAGGTATGTATAGTGTATGTAAATATAAATAAATAGATAAATACCCTGCAACTACATGCACACAAACGACCGGAAAACAAATATTTACGCGTCACATAAACGTTTGCCTCCACTGGAATCGAACCCGGGTCTCTTAGCTCGACAAACTGGCACATTATAATAGCAAATAATTATTTATCGCGTTTCGTAAATTTATTTCAAACCAATCAGCATTCAAGTATCCATATAAATCATGTAATTTTAAATAAAGTCCTTCACTAAGCGGCAAAACTTGGTGCGTTAGATCTACCAATGTTATTTTGCTTTTAACAATATTAACGTGTTCTGTGTACTTTTGAGTAGAAAAATACTTTCACTGAATGTCTGTTACCGCGTATGTATGTTTTCCCGGGTATGTCCGTGGTAGGTACCTAATGAATCGATAGCGCTTCTCAATATTTGTAAAATTATAAAAATTTCAAATTCTTAAAAATAACATGTTCATTGTTTTTCTACACAATTTACCTTCGTCTTCTTTAACAAAATTGTCACCATCATCTGCGACATCAGCAATGGTGGCCGTGGGATCGAAAATACTCCTCAGAACTGCTCTGTCCCTCTCACTCAGTCCCTCTAAGCCCGCCATTTTTAATAGATAGATGGAAAAAACAATCTCAGCACGAATTTTCAAGAAAGCCGTACAAAGCACGCGCTCGTTCAACACAAAGTTTTGAATGAAACTACCAAGAATCTGGTTTGTACGACAACGTTTGAAACTAGTTTTTAAATAATAATATATTCCTTGTTGAGCTCCGCTGTATAATAGCTTGCTTTGATTATATGGTTGATACTTTTGCACAACCTTCAATTAATAAAGGTGCTTGTATCTATGCTTATTGTCGATATACCTTCGGTAACTGAACATTCGGGGATGAAAGAAGCGTGGGACATATACAAGTAATAGGTGCGCAATTTCCCTCGCTTTAAATCCTAGAACACTCCATTCTACATGTAATTCGACGACCCCACAGCCCAGTTGGTAGTGACCCTGCCTGCCGTGCGAGGGGTCCTGGGTTCGATTCCCGGCCAGGGCAGACATTTATGTGACAGACAAATGTTTGTTCTCGGGTCATGGGTGTTTGTAATGTCATATTTGTGTATGTCCATGCCGCCCGCAACACGGGGAATACTGATGCGTGGGTGTGAGTGTGTAAACATTTATTTTATTTTAATAACAAGGTTTCAATTGATGATTAAAATGCTAAAAGAAAAAAAATTATAACAATTGGTTTGAGTGACCTAATGAACATCTGGTCTGGATGTGGATCCAACCTTCCGGTCCTACAACTTTGCACTCAGGATTTTGTAATTCACACTGTTTTTCTTATTTGAGTTTTATTTTCCAGTTATTATATCATTGACGATGCACTAGTACTTTTTAAATTCAGTTTTAATATGAAGTAGCGCCAATTCCAATGCTGTACTTTTACAGTTACACGATGAGAAATTTATCACCTGCAACATCGTGAGGAAACCACCACATCGAGTTCTGTAGAACATTCTCGAAGGTTGGCGACGTACGCTTTCTTGTCCTTGTTGTCTTATTTCTAGTGAAGCAAACCAGATTTTGTAGGTACCCACATAAAAGTTGCTATAAAAAAATAAACCTACTTTTTTCAGCTTTTACATGTATAAATCTAAAAATTGTAAAGCAACCTTTTATGTAAACATTTACAAGATCAATACTAAACATTTATAAGCAAAACAACTATATTGAAACTAGTATGCTAATGAATTAACCTGATGTCAACATCAATCGCGTAAATACTATGCATGTAATATTAAGTTTGGTAAACATCGTATCTTAATGATAACCTTAGATCCTAATCTTTGTTTCCATAATTTGCGTACTAATTTATGTAAACTACATTTCATAACAAATCTAAACTAATATTATAGAGGGAGTAATGGTCGGTGTGTATACGGCGGGTAGTCTATGGAACAACGGAACCTAATTGAAAAATTCTATCACAATTGGAAAGGTACATTATTCCGGATGGTACATAGACTATACATATACATACCTACGTAATATTTCACAAAATATCAACCCGAACGAAGTCACAGCGGGACACATATATATATATATATATAGTTAATGTTTATGTCCAACGTTTATGTTCCAGTATTCCAAAAACTGACACATTTAAACGTATCATAACCAAAATATATTATTTTTAATGCAAAACACCAAATCGGGTCATTAAGTAAAACAGAAGTCAATTTTAACAATTTTTAATAATCTTCGGTTAAAATATAAATCCATAAACTAAAATACTTATGTCTTAACAAAGATACGACGCTAACATAGATAAGTCACTGACTAAAGTCAAACGCAGTATATTTGGGAGGCCTGAAGACCTCTCACCAAAAAAAAATGGCGGTGTACAATGAGATGTTTTGTTATAGAATAATTTGCAACATTTACAAACTGCAACTGCAGAACATTTATTTATAAATAATAAGAAACTAACGACGGGGCTTACAATATGAAATCTAGTTTGTTGTGGATTGTAAATGAGTTTTATGAATATAATAAACTTTTCACTTTGGATCCTGGATTCCAATTTCCATATTTTTGTCCCTTTGTGGTTTAAGGTGTTTTGGTCTCTCTCTAAGACCGAGCGATAAACGGGATCCGTTGCGGCGATGCCGTTGCCTTGCTTATATGTACATGTCACAGGCAGCGATTACCACTTACAACGAGGACCCGTCGGCTCCTTGATTGGCTATTAATATATACAATACTTTTCTGCGAACAATACTCTGGTTAACCCTTACATACCATAATTAACATTTCTGTCATATTTCAATTACATTCCGGTTCGTATTATTAAAACAAACAAGCAAACAGTTACAAACTTATTACAATGTTAATAATTAAAAAAGCGGCTGTTCATTAAGGGTTCATAAAACAAGATTCGGCTAAAATAAGTTGATATTTACATATCAACTGGCAAACTTGTGCACACACACACACACATTCTCAAAGTATATTTCTCGCTCGACTGCGACCAGCACAGGGACTCTTGATGAACATATTATATTCAGGATTAACCAAATGAAAAGAACGACTTCAATATATTAATATAAAATCGTCGGTATGTCTGCTAGCGATCGGGTTTTTTCTGAACGACTCGATTGATTGAATAGATAATCACTAATACAACTCGATTCGTCGAGGCCAAAGCTAAAATGCGATTATTAGTTTGTATTTAACACAATAACAACTCGTATGGTTAAAAATAAAAAAAAATCATATTTAAACACATCGCTGAAACACTGCCGAGCCGACATAATTATGTTACATAATTTCGCTATGTTAATAATATACCTACTGATGATCACCCGTACCGTGATGTAGATTCATCGAATGAAGAAATACATGTTGGCCGTGCATAATTAATTACTACATATAACATGTAAATTACCACCGACTTGTATACATAGTAATTTACGTTAACTTCCGTTACATTTGTTACGACGCTTGAAAAAATTACACAATGAATTGTGTAATGCCAAAAGTAAATTCTCTTTTTTTTTAGTAGGCACATATTTGCAATAAGTAATATTTTACGTTGTCCAATTTCAAGTTTCATCCGGTCGATGCCCGTGACTAACATTTTAGTTTTAGTGGTTTCTAAAAATAGGTTCGTAAATAGTGAGAACGGATTTTGATGATATTGGATTGTTATAACCATAACTTTAAATCGTAGGAAATAGTAGTCCTTGGATTTTTCTTCATTAAACATGAGCTGATAGGTGGCGCAACATCGGCATTGGTAATATTATGTTGCTCATATATTGTTTCAAAACTATAATCGATATATCTATCATCGATATAAATGAAATTTTGGTGAAGTATAAAAAAATAACAACATTCCTGTTATACGATTGTTTCCAAATGACAGTTTAAAGTTTAACGCCAATTTACATATATATTCAGATCAGATTATTATTATTTTATTATTTCATACATCGGAGACAATCCAAAATTACAAGCCGATGCTTGTGCTGAGCAAATTTAATAGGACAAGCTGGTGTAGTTATCGATCCTATTATTGTCAATTTATTAAATCAGAGACTTAAAAGTTTCGCGTTCCTTCCTTTATGCAGCTCGGCAAAAGAACACAATCACAACACATATTCATGAACGAAAAAAATTGCAACTGAATTACCCAAAATCAATAATAGTAATCAGAGGCTCACGGGAGCGACACTAATTCAATGTCCATTGTGAAATCGTCACTCTTTTAATGATTTATTGCAGTATCGTCACTGCGGTATATGTGATTTGAGTTATTCCGTGTCATCAGATATGACTAATGTATCCATCCGCTCATTTGGATTTTCTAGCTGTTTTGTGCACTTGTGTATTTAATTTGCTACAGTATTCACATTTAAATAGGCGCGATTTGACAGTTCTCGTTCATGAACATAAACTCAAATGGTATAATTATTTACTTTACATAAATAGTAGGATACTTGCAGACTAAGAATTAAATCGAAATATGTGAAAAATCATTACTTATTTTCATAGGCGTTATTTATAAATCATATTAAACATTTTATTTTAGTCAAAATCTCTTCACGTCATAGTTTGTGCAGAATTTAACAAATATAGAATACGTCGTAACCTCAGGATGCCTGCACTCGTAGAGATGTGATGGCTTAAAACCATCTATGAACCAACCATAATCGATACTTTGTAATATCGATGTACACCTGGTGAAAAAAAATCTAACAGAAATGAAGAATCCATAAAAAGGACAATGAAAACAAGTAATGTAATTGACTTGTTAAAAAAGCAGAATTTGAATTTTTGAATGGAATATGGTAGGAAAACTTAAAGAATAATAAAAGATGTTACCAAAGATCTTAATTGAAAATGAATTGATTACATTTATAGATGAAGGTACATAGATCAACCACTGAGTTTTGATCCTCATCAGAGAATTAATAAACCATTTGGGTCTTTCTTTTTTCGCCAAACATTTTGTGATTATAAGCATAAAGTTGGTCGATATTAACACCTGATTATGAGCAGCTAGTGGAAACAACACGGCAATACCGTTTCATTCCTCGTATAAACCTAAATGTTCTTTATTCATGTTCATGTTCATGGTCTTTATGTTTTATAGTTTAATTATCGAAACGATTAGAAAGGATTAAATTTCAAATCGATTTATTGGTAAAATCGGTTTCTTTGGTGTATTGATTTGTTACTACGTTGTTTGTTTCATCTCTAGATGATAAACTTCAAAAGGGGCCTTTTAGATTGCAACGACTTTAGGAATAATAAATTGAAAAAATTCACCTTGCAAATAAAACTTAATACTGATGAATCGTTTAACCTTTATCAATTGATTTGAAAGTAATTTCTGAGTAAAACGTCAAACACATGTTCATAGTTAACACATATTTATGAACAGCAAGATTTTTAAATATACCCACAAGATATAATACTTGTGGGTATATTTAAAATTATACCAATAACGTCATGCTAAAGAAAATTACGTAAGTCACTTTTGTATGCAAATGAGTACGCAATATTATGAAAATATTACGCAATATTATGAAAATATTACGCAATATTATATATTATATTATATTATGATTTTATTAGTTTGAAAGTAATTAAACTAAGATTTGTCAATAATTAAACTTAACAATTGATCAATCGTAGTCACAACATTAATTATCTGAGTTTTAATCAATTTAATTTACATGACTGCGGCTACGCGGATACGATGCGGTCCGATCAATAGATCAGACCACAATCGACAAACGAGTCACAGTAACCGACTACGAGATTGTACATATTTATAGATATAAATCTCCGTTTGAATACTCATACAAACTTATCAAATTTATTACGGCAACACCGACTCAACGCAATTATCTATAGAACGACACTAAAGTAATAAGTATTATATAAAATAAACACTAGTATGTACTTATTTCCCTACGAGTCAGGATGTAAAAATATATTTCCTAGTCAATACACATAAAATTTAGTCCCTATTTACAAAAGGTTTGTTAACTTATATTAAGCTCTAACGATTACTGTACATTATTATAATTACCGCGTGTTTATAAACATATATATATTATTATTTTCACATCTTGTGAAAATGTTGTGTGCATCGTGAATGTTCTAAACATTTAGAAATATAGCATTTTATATTCTCATCGATGAAGTGCCAATACCTCTAAACTATGTCGAGATTTTTCTAAAAAGTCTATTCCTGTTTTTCAAATGCAACGACATTAAATCAAAATCTGAAAGAAATTCTAAATTTAAATGTTTATCTAAAACATGTTTTTTTTTTTCAGATTTAATTTAACATTGTAGCAATTGAAAATAAAGTTCAGAAAGAGTTACTAATAAATCGGAATTTAGTAAAACAGCAAAATACTCTCAAAAGTTTCTCAAATGTAGGGATTGAAGATATCCGTTGACATTTTACTTACATATTGTAATATAAAACAGTATTTTTTTATTGTTAACAAAGGGAAAGTCGACATGATACACCCCACAGTCTATAAAGAATTTTAAACAAAACTTTAGTCTTATTTGAAGTTGGAACCGAAATATAATATTCCATTTACTTATAAAGATTTTAAACTTAACATATCGTAGATTACACAAATTTAATTTATAAGGGTACTCACGATGTACATAATAGAAACAAATCGGACCGGTAATGGCCAGTTAAGCCGTTATCACGGTCTACGGAATTAGATGCAAAAATTGCGTAAAATATATACATTGCGTGGGCCCCTATTGAAAAAAAATCACTTCACAGAGTTGTTTCAAAACAATGTTTAAACCAACCACATAGCACACGTCTCGGAGGTACAAGGAGTCGCGTGGACGACCCTGGGACCTAGAGAAGGCTTGCAATAAGACATTTACTTCTATATCACAATCCTTGCATTATAAAATACTTACGCTATAATTAACATAAGGTTGCCAAAGACTGCTAGTGTGCTAACTTAGTTCCTGAACGAAAATTGCAGTAGATACGGTCACATCGTGAAACTTTTCTACAAACTTTCTGACACTTATACTTTTCACTAGGATTACCTACCGAATGCCATGGACATACACAAATGAGACACACACAGATCCACGACCCAACGAACAAACATTTATCTGTTACATAAATATCTGCCGTGGCCGAGAACAACACGGCACTAGGCTGGCAAGGTCGCTATCAAGTGGACTTTGGGTTCGGTCGTTCTGGCAGCAAGTAACTAACTATCTGACATGCCGTCTTTCCCGTATCGTGAATCCTGCATCTTGTGGATTACCCCTCTGGCGTATTAAAACGCGAAAGAGCTACTCCCACACAGAGCGTACATTTTGTCATTTACCGGGCATTGGCGTGTTTTTTACAAATAGAATCACAGTCCTATTTAAAGTCGTTTGTAGATAAATCGATTGCAACTCCTAAGCTATAGTATAGAACGTATCATTCAAAACAAATTACAATGTTGCTTGAACCAACTTGCATCATAACAGAATTATGTTTGGTCAAAAAAGAAAGATCCTATTTAAGTTTGAATCTATTTATTAATGTATTTTGGTCACTAATACCAGTGGACTGCATATATCTGCTGCCTTAATTTTTCTCTGTCTAACACGTGAATGTAAAAAAGAAGCGCACAATTATTGTCGCATGAATACAGCTAAATTATTGTCGTATAAATACAGCAAAATGATATATAAAACATATGCTTTGTTTATTAATTCAGCAATTTTTCTATGATTCAGAAATAGTAGTTAGCACGACAGCACTCAGAGGCACCAACAGTTTAATGTTGTATTTGGATTATATACCAATATACAGATGGTGAATGTAGGCGACGCTTCTTCAAAAATGTTTACATCGACTCCTATCTCTCGGTACTAATTGAGTAACGAACAGTCTTTTAAGAACATTCAATAAAATGAGCGTTACATTTAAGATTTAAATTGGACCTAATTTTAAAAAGGCGATGCCAAATTGGCAACAAATCAATAGAATCAGTGGAAAAAAACATAACAAATATATCACAATTTCCCTAATTTCTTTGTATGCCAAATTAGTTATTCCAAAATAATTCTAAATTAAATATTTAAGACGCTTCTCCATTGATACGTACAGGCAGGCTACAACGTTGACTTATCTTCGCTTTGTACGATAATAAGGATACCCAACGTAGCAGCAACATGACCACATACAGCTGATCCATGGCCGCCATATTTGACACTCGCCTTTTTGGGGCCTTTTTAAAAATGTTACCAATAATCCAAATAGAACTGACTACACTAGGTGACGTTTCACGTACTGCGCATCACACTCTTAATTGCAGTACTGTTGCGACGAGTGCCGCTCATCCCCATAAATTGTGTAGCATAAAACACAAGTACAGTTAAACACACTATATTTGCATTTCATCTTAAAACATTAAATCTAACTAAAATTAAACTATAAGCTATTGCTTCCTTAGAAATAGTCTATACACGTAGAAAAACTCCATATAAAAATCTCTAGTGAAAATTGTGTATCAATGGTATATTACTAAAGAATTTTGTTAAAATGCAAATTTATGTCAATTCCTGTAAGACACAGAATAATGTTTTGTCGCTTCGTTTGGATGAGATTATGTGATATAATGATAATAATACTTAATATATATACAGGCACGTAAAAAATTTCGAGTGTCCATATTAGAAATCTTATAAGTTGGCATCTAAGCCATAGTCACTGGAATATAATAAGTTTAGAAACATACTTACATAACTTTAATGTAATATACAAAAATCTTTAATACTAAAACTGTCGGGACACGTACGAATAACGAGAAGTTCTCCTAGAGTAGTATGTAGCGACTATTATACGTGCAATGGATGCCACAGATATTGAAAGTAATCGAGTAATGACTATATTTTAAGTGGGCTCTCGTAGTTGATAGCATAGCGAATTCCCTACGAACAGACTCTGGACGTTAATAGCATAGTCTCTAAACGAGGGATTGTCCCTTTTCCAAAATGAAGTGATACCCCAGAGGCCCATAGCCAAATTAATCGTAATATCCACCACAGTCCACTAACTTATCCAAGCTTTAAAAAACACGTAAAACAACTTATATAGTATCTTGAAAGTTTGAAATAAAAACTTGGGTTAATTAATAGGGGACGTTTAAGTTTAGACCTCGTCGACCCCCAAAATCAGTTTTCGTTTATGTCAACATCTAGGAAACCGATTACGACCCCAACTTTGGGGATCCTTGGTCTAAACTATGAACAGTTGCTGATGGCACGTCGACTACGATGGGAGTCTTTGGTAGTTGAAAGCACTAACTGTGTCCAAGCATCGGCACTAAGATCTTTGAATAGCGTTGTGGCGACGCTACAAGACATAATGACAACACTAAAAATAACCTCTCGTCGGTTGCCCTTCGGTTGCGACAAGCTACACGACATCACATTAAACCTGACAAAGTGCGGGTAGTTTTAAATATGTATAACCACGGTACTTCCATACTTACTATATTTCAGTGCCTACAATATTGTATACTCCAATAAAATAAATTGATCCCCGATGTGAGCACTCAATTTTGCTAAAGAATTTATTTTTATTACACATTTGTTATCCTAATTACATTGTTAATACTCTCATCTGTGCACGATGCGAAGATTCTTAGTATGCCACTGAAATAGTATACCATTCGTAAATATGAAAATTCGTTCAAGTTGGTTTACATTGAAAAGATACATTTTAAAAAGGTATCAACTCTATCCAATTTTTCCTGTAAATTACTCTAGCCCAATAAACGTTAATTGTGAGATTTACTAAGTATACCGCATGGCTTACTGAAACCAACCAACCAACTTTGTTCAACCAAAATACATACCGAAACAGCTCACCAAATGCTACCTAACCAGCAGATACCTTAACAATGTACTTGCTTACTTGTGATTGCAGGGAAACATTAGAAAAGTCGAACTTGTGCGTATATTTTCTTACACATAAATAGGACGAAAAAAGAACAGAATAAAAAGATCTAGAGCCGATCATACCAAAGGTGCAGTAATTAAAGTGGATTCTGGCCACTTCAACATTTGCTTGACTTTTAAGATGATTTAACAACATTCACCAAGCTTTTTGAATAAATAATTATCCAATAGTAACATAATCAAACTTATTTGTTATCATATGCATTATTTCAGCATACCGAAATTATTCATATCACCATGCACAGATTACCAAGTAAAAATTTGACACATAAAGCCCAAAAGTTAAGTCCTAATACCTATTGGGAGAAATGTATAGAAAAACTGAGTTTATCATAATAGTCGGACAGGCAGTCGGACTGCCTTAATTCTCCAACGTTTCTTTGACTGCTACCTTTTCGTAAAGCCCTTCGTTCCGTCAGGACCTCTTGGCGTTCGGATGACTAAGACTCCTGGTGGAGGTGGTGAGGGGAAGACCACAGCAGGGGAGGTGGTTGGCAGTCGTGAAAGGACCTTCTTTTCTTTCCCTTTGGCACTGTTGTCATTGTGACAATTTTTCGTTTTACCCGCAACCTGATTTCCATTAAGATTGTGTGCTTGTAATTTGTCCTGTATCCGGCTCAAACTGAAATGTTAAAAGTAAAAAGTTAAAGCTATATATGTGTAATAAATTGGTCAGTAGTGGGATGGATTTTGAATCCTGTACATAACTGTTATTTTTTATAATCCTTTGCTTATTAGAAGTTAATTATCACTTTGTGTATTGAAGAAAAATATTATGATGAAGCATGTCCAAATTCACATTTAGCCCAGTGTAGTGAACTATGACATTGGTCTCTGTCAAACGGTACAGTTATCCAACCCCAGCAATGGCACAGTTATGGATCACAATGATCATATAATAGCAGTGACACTATCCTACAACAAATTTAGTGAATTATGCATTATGCATAAATGTTTAATCTCAATTAAAAGGTGCTTTATAAATGTCTATGGATTAAGCACTTACAAAAATTCTAAACATTATTTATTTTCTTTTAATTTATTTAAAATAGTATATGACTAAGTAGCTCAATTTTTTTTTATTTCAATAGCTGACAAACAAACATATAGACCATCTGATAGTATTCTGATAACTTCGGGAACATCACAACCATGGAAATATACAACACAAAATGCATAAATAATTGAATAATGATGAATAATGTCCTCAAAATATAATTTAAAACAAACTTCAATATGGAACCAAATGATGGATTGGATTGTAAATAACAATTTCTTTCAATTTTCTCTGAACAACTATCAGAAAAAATATTCATTTAATTAATATACATGTAATATATGAGTAGAATGCAGTACTATATATGTTTTATATATGAAGCATAACTTCATAATCCTTATGTAATCACAATGAACAATAAATTATGAATTCATTATTGAGGATTATTTTGTACGTATTTTCCTACTTCATAAAGGTAAAAATTTGAAAAACAGTACTAGTTATGAAGATCATGGGTTTTACCAGACTTTTCATGTAGTATTAAAGTCTTGAAAAAAAAAAATTATTTTATTTAAAAAAATTACACCTGATCCATGCGTCTAGTCAAGTTTGGAGAGTATTGTCTAGTACAGAAAAATAAGTTCGACAGCAGGTAAGAAAAATATAATTTGTTGTTGTTGGATCTTGGACTGACGACCTGAAGAAGATAGCGGGCATCCGCTGGATTCAGAAGGCGCAGGACCGGTCAGAGTGGCGCAAGTTAGGGGAGGCCTATGTCCAGCAGTGGACCTCCAAAGGCTGATGGATGGATGGATGATGATGATGGATCTTGCAAAATTAACATCTCTACTTAGTTTTAATTACACACAGACACCATGAACCACAAGATTCTTTTGATTAGTTTATATATAAGTCGCACATAACTTTTAACTCTATTCCAAAAAGGAACATATAAACGAAACAGATTTATCACTCACAGGTCCACTCAAGGCCTTTGCTTGGTTAATTATGGAAAAAACGTTGCATCACAATAGCTAAGAAACCAGGACATGTCAAGGTACTAACTTGTCGTCGATAACATCCTCAGGGCTCCGGGCTTCACCTAATATTCGTAGGCGAGCTTGTTCATACTCCTTTTGTCTTTGTTCTAGCGTCTTCACCGGACGCGCGCGGTTTTCTCCGTTTAATTGGCCGCTAGCCATAGACGGCGGCCGTTTCAAAATTCGGATAGACGGCTCTGGCATTACGCACTGTGATCCTATACACGCGTTCTCCTCAACAATTACGTTGGTAACCTTACAACCTTTGAGAACAGTTTTCACAGGTGCGGATCCAGTTGACATTAAATGGATCTTCTCATCTAACTGTAACAGGCAAACGTTTATTTCATAAAGGCACATACAAAAGCTAACCGTTTAATAAACAGACGGTGTCGGTTTTCTCACAATTTTAACTTACTCCATTTTCGACTATATCCTCCCAACTTTCGCATACGTCAACTTCATCTTGGGCCGCCATGTTGACTGTCTGATTACTGATGTTGCCATAATAAAGCAAAATCACAGAATATAACAAATAAAAAACTAAGGTAAGAAATCACATATGAAACGGTTATTAGTCTTAAACAAATTATGATATAGTATCATGGAGGAAGAATACTACATTGTATAACATATATATACAGATTTTAGTTATTTTTTTGCCGTGGTCTTATAACAGACATAAAAAACACTTATATTTTTACTGGGAAATAACAAATTCCATTTTAATTCTTATAATATTTAGTAAATAAATAAAAACATAAGATGATCAATATTTCTTAAAAAATGCCTGTGGGATATTAACTCGTTCAGGCACAGAAACGATTAGAGACTTTGGTTATTTATTGTTACAACCCATAGCTGCTGCTGTTCGTCAAGGGTTCATCTTACAATGATTAAGACCATAGTCCGCCGCGCTAGCCGAGTAGTAGCAAACTTTACATGCATTTGAAAATATAATGACGAACACTCAAGTATGCAGGTTTCCTCATAGCATGTGATAATAAATTTGTGATAAGTGTATATATTTAAAAAAAAATATTATATATATTGATTTAAGTCTCTCGAATCCTATAATATTGTTTATGGTAACGTAACAACTTTTTGTACCATATCGCAGTTCTATATTATTATATTCTACATCTATTAGTAAAACTTACTAATTTTGATTATTAGTATGTCTACAGTAGCATATTCGTGACGTATCATAATGTACCAGCTAAATTAAAGTTACCATGGTGTGTCGTGTTGTGTCGCACCTTTTCGTGCTGTGTTGTGATAAGATAATCTGTCATCGTTACCGTTTAGAAATCATATAGTTAGAGTAAGTTATTTTTTAAATAGAAATTATCTCTTAATTGACAGTCCCATGTACCATCCATGCTACGACAGCCTAAAATTTTTTCCCAACCAAACAATATTTATTTTATACGATTGTGTAACTTTTTTTGTTTCACGTTCTTAATTTAAGATTTTGTGCTGAAGAAAATTTGCATACGCATATTACCAGCAATAAAACAATTGATGGTACTGCAGGTACCGTACTGTACTATTTAAACTAATTTTCACATCCCCCGCTTAATAGCGGAGGTTAACAACACCAGGGGGCTGTTGTCCTCCTCGAGTAAATGCCCGGGCATGGAGGAATCCCTCGAGTCCCGAATTCTCCACGCATGGGCCAAACCCCCACAGAGGGTACCGCCGCCTCGGAAACCTCGTATCGTACAATTACATGACATTGACATTGACGTTTGGTATAACTTCGTTTCGTTAATGCCGAATCGGGTGGTTTTTTCGGTGATATGTAATATTTTATTATTAAATGTGATTTGAGGTATCAGTGTTTTTATTCATAAATAAATATTAATTGTAAATAAAAACTGACTAAGATTGGTAAGTATAATTAAAACAGATTAAATAACTATATGTGATGAGCATAGGTTATGTTATTTCATGTGTACTATTCATTTACAGGCACTCAGCATGGATTTCAAGTCTAGTTTTTCCTCGGCTCTAACGAGGCTGACTTCTGTGGACCCTGACTCTATACAGTTCTTAATGTTAAGTGATGAAGATATCAGGAAACTAAGTGTTGCTAAAATAACAAACACTACATCATTCGATACGATGGGTAATCCTATCAAGGGAGGTCTTTACGACCCAGCTCTGGGACCCATAAGAGATAGAAATGATTTTTGCGCTACTTGCTCCAATTCCTTACTTCACTGCCCTGGACATTTTGGACATATTGAACTACCATTAGTGGTTATTAATCCTCTGTTCATCAAGAGTATTTACATTTTATTTAGGATCAGCTGTTTGAAATGCTTCAAAATACAAATGGATGACAGAACAAAGTTTATATTACAATTAAAGTTGCAACTACTGGACGCTGGCCATATTACAGCAGCTTTAGACTTATCACGCTTCCTTTGTGATATAAAGGAGTTTCAAGTAGAAACATCACCCACAAAAAAGAACAAAACTATTAAGAGGTGTCAAAAACTTCTTAAAAAATCAGAACCTGTCACAGACACTTTCATCAATAAAAATACAGATAAATTGAGAAATCAAGCTATTACTGGTATATTCAAAGCTATCAATGTTTCTAAATCATGTCTTTACTGTAGAGCTAAACTCATCAAAGTGACCACATCTGATAACAAAATAATGTATAACCTTGGTGCAGAAAGTGGTGGCAAGGGTATTAAAATATTAATGCCAGATGAGATTAAACGCTATTGTAAAGCGATTGCACAAAATGATGCAGAAATCCTTTCTCACTGTATTCCTGTTCTTAAGAACTCAAAAATGAACCCCATCACAGATATATTTTTTATGCAGTTGGTACCAGTACTTCCTCCTTGTGTTAGACCTTGCAATGTTTTAAAAGGAGAATTAATTGAGCATCCTCAAACAAATGTATACAAAGGCATTCTCCAGTCTGCTTTTTGTGCTAGAGCAGTGTTACAGGTATTATCTGCTTCTGATCAACAAAAGGCAATAGATGGCCTGGACCAGTTGCCAAGGCAGGCATATGAAAGTGTTAATGGGAAGTCTCCACCTGAAAAGCTGCATACAATATGGCAAGATCTTCAAAAACATATAAACCATATACTAAACTATGAAGGACAAGGTTTGGCTAGTCAAGGCCTCAAACAGATTCTTGAGAAGAAAACTGGGGTTATCAGAATGCACATGATGGGCAAAAGAGTTAATTTTGCTGCCAGATCTGTCATTACACCTGATCCAAATGTTGATATTGATGAAATAGGGATCCCTGATGCATTTGCTACCAAGCTAACTTACCCAGTTCCTGTGACTAAATGGAATGTAGATGAATTGAGAAAAATGGTTATAAATGGACCTAATAAACACCCAGGTGCAGAGAAATTAGAAATTAAGAATGGCAGAGTAATAAGAATTCCGCCAGATTCAATTGACAAAAGAAAATCAATAGCCAAAAGATTGTTAACTCCTGATGAATTTAAGTCCTCAGGTTTAAAAATTGTCCATCGCCATTTAGTAAATGGTGATGTACTTATATTAAATCGTCAACCATCCCTTCATAAGCCTAGTATGATGGCTCATAGGGCAAGAATTCTAAAAGGAGAGAAAACTTTAAGATTGCATTATGCTAACTGTAAATCATACAATGCTGATTTTGATGGTGATGAAATGAATGCGCACTTTCCCCAAGATGAAATTGCTAGAAGTGAAGCATATAATATAATGTCTGTTAGAAAGCAATATCTTGTTCCAAAAGATGGAACACCCTTGAGTGGATTGATTCAAGATCATGTAATATCAGGAGTAAAAATGTCCATCCGTGGAGCTTTCTTCTCGAAAACAGACTATCAACAGTTGATATTTCAAGCTTTGTCTAACCATAAAGGTGAAATTAAATTATTACCTCCAACAATATTAAAACCAATCGTGTTGTGGTCAGGAAAACAAATCTTATCTACAATAATAATTAATAGTATTCCTAAAGGTAAACCATATCTTTCCTTGACTGGAAAAGCTAAAATCAGTTCAAAAGCATGGCAAAAGGACAAACCAAGGAATTGGAAGGGTGGTGGTACTCCTTTCACCAATCCTAACTCAATGTCAGAAGCAGAAGTTATAATAAGAAAAGGACAACTTTTATGTGGCGTTTTGGATAAAACTCATTATGGAGCAACGCCATATGGATTGGTTCATAGCATGTTTGAATTGTATGGAGGAGATAGTTCAAGTGCTGTATTGAGTTCGTTTTCTAAAGTATTTACATTTTATCTACAATGGATAGGTTTTACTTTAGGCGTCAAAGATATTCTGGTAGTAGAAGAAGCTGATAAACAAAGAGATAACTTTATTACTTTAGTACGTAAGGTTGGAAAAGTTGCAGCTGCAAAAGCCACGGAATTACCAGTAGATGTTGATGAATCTAAGCTCAAGGAAACAATAGGTGAAATGCTCACAAAGGATCCTAAGTTCAGAGCCAATTTAGACAGGCAGTATAAAGGCCTTTTAGATTCTTATACAAATAACATTAATACTGTATGTTTATCGGAAGGTTTACTAGAAAAATTCCCTTATAACAATTTACAGTTAATGGTACAATCTGGTGCAAAAGGATCTACGGTCAATACTATGCAGATATCTTGTTTACTTGGGCAAATTGAGTTGGAAGGCAAGAGACCTCCGATAATGATATCTGGTAGATCTCTTCCTAGTTTTCAGCCATACGATATTTCTCCAAGAGCTGGAGGTTTTATCGATGGTCGTTTTATGACGGGAATCCAACCGCAGGAATTTTTCTTTCATTGCATGGCTGGTCGTGAGGGTCTGATTGACACAGCTGTTAAAACGAGTCGATCAGGTTATTTGCAGCGTTGTTTGATAAAACATCTAGAAGGATTAAGTGTCGCATACGATTTTACTGTTCGTGATTATGACAGCAGCCTTATACAATTTGCTTATGGAGAAGATGGACTCGATGTATTGAAATGTCAATATCTTATTAAAAATCAGTTTGAATTTCTTGACATTAATTCCAACGCAGTCGTTAGTAAATCCACAATAAAAAAACTTAAAGAAGACGATAATATAAATACGATTATAAAATCACAAAAGACACTGAAAAAGTGGAAGAAGAAAAATGGCAGTCCATTTCAAAGAGTCCGTTATAGCCCATTCACGCAATTTTCAGCCATAGCTAAAAATGATGTTGCCTTAGATGACAAACCAACGGATAAAACGAGGGATCCTAATTACTGGGAATTGGAAAAAATGTGGCGCGAACTAGATGATGAAGAAAGACAGCAATATGTAAAAAAACGGTGCCCAGATTCAATTCCAAGTAAATTTTCACCTGAGTATAAACTTGGTGTTATAACTGAGCAATTGAATGAGATCACCCAATCTTATTTAAAAAATCGTAAAGAACATATCTACAGTAGATATACAGAAAAAGAAAAGTTTGCAGAGATAATAAATGCTAAATATTTAGAGTCAATGGCTGCTCCTGGAGAACCCGTTGGATTGCTAGCAGCGCAATCAATTGGTGAACCGTCGACTCAGATGACATTAAACACTTTTCATTTTGCCGGTCGTGGTGATATGAACGTCACGTTGGGTATTCCACGTCTTAGAGAAATCTTGATGACAGCTTCCGCAAAACTAAAAACTCCTAGTATGGATATACCCTTTCGTAGCGAATTGTCCAACTTAAACAAGAGAGCTGAACGTCTTAGGCAAAAAATGAACAGGGTTACAGTGTCTGATGTACTCGAAAAGATTGAAATTCAAAGTGCGATTGTAACTAATCCACAGAGACAGCTTCAAACCACAATGCACTTCTCATTTTTACCGCATAACCAGTATAAAACTCAATATGCAGTCAAACCAATGCAAATTATAAAACACATGGAAAAGAAGTTCTTTAATGAAATGTTCTCGATAATACGTAAACAAGCCAAAGCTACATGTGGTGTGATGTGGTCGACTGAGAAAGAAAAGAAGCGACGTGCAGCAATAGATGACGAGGATGAAGAAGGAGGTGAATCTGTAGAAGTCATGGAAAAAGCGATTAATTTAGATGAAAACAGTTCTGACGAAGATGATCCTAATGATGACGATGACAACACTGACGTAAGTATGAGTAACTACCCCCTTCTAGCTCTGACCATGAAATATTTTATACGGGTTTCGGTTGCAGTGTCGCAGACTCAGTAAAAAACGGGTACTTCTCTTTTTTTGACATGTAATGCATCAGTAATACCTATGGTGTTAAGGATGATCATGGACGGCGGTGACCAATTATGTCTTTATGTATATATGTTATATTATATATATATTATATATCTTAAAAAATATATACTAGTTGTGCTTCGTCTGGGTCTAAAATATTTTTTAATGAAAAAGCAAATACCCTAGTTGTTGTTTTAATAATAGTAGTAGTTGTCGGTAGTTAGCAGTTGTAACAGATGTTTATGCAAATATACTGTAATACTCTTAAGAAATTTCCATATTGACTTTTAAGGTTGTACTCCTGCGATAATATTCTGATTTTTTAAGTTAGACAATGTTTAGTTGTTCATATAGATATTTCTCTTTTTTCTTTAAATTTCTTCTACTTCTTTTATACTTTTCAGTCACATTATACTAAAATTTATACTTTTATGTCATTATAAAATTCACATTATAATGTGAATAAAAAAGTAAAATATGTTTCATTTCAATAACATGTACGCCTTTACATTTATAATTTTAGATGAAACTACGAAAAAAGCGCTCGGAAGAACAAGAGTATGAAGATCCAGAATCCGGGGAAGAAGAGAAATCAGACGATGAAGTAGAATTAGTAGAAGATAAAGCTAAAGATACAGATGACTTCGTGGAGTCAACCGAAGACCTAGTATCTGCCGAAGACAGTCAAATCATGAACACTGTTGTAGAGAACTTGTCTAACGCTACAAACTATAAATTTGACACGAAGCATTATCTATGGTGCGAGCTTACAGTAAATTTCCCGATCGCTTTTCTCAGAGTTGACCTGTCTCAGGCATTGCGCGACGCCGCAACAAAGTCAGTTATCCACGAAATAAAAAACATCAAACGTGCCATCACGAACAAAGAGAAGGATGTGTTGTACCTCAAAACAGAAGGAATCAACATTGTGCAAATGTTCAAATACAATGATTTGCTAGATTTGAATAAATTGTACAGTAACGATATTCACGCGATTGCAAATACGTACGGCATAGAAGCGGCGAACAAAGTAATTATAAAAGAGATTCAAAATGTCTTCAATGTTTACGGTATCACCGTGGACCCGAGACATTTGTCTCTGGTTGCAGACTACATGACTTATAATGGAATATTTGAGCCAATGAGCCGTAAAGGCATGGAGTCATCGACTTCACCATTGCAGCAAATGTCCTTCGAGTCGTCTCTGATTTTCTTGAAAGAAGCAGTACTTAATTCGAAGAAGGATTGCATTCGGTCTGCTTCTAGTTGTCTGATGCTCGGCCAGCCTTGCAGGACGGGAACTGGATCGTTTAGTTTACATATGACTGCAAAGTAATACTAATTATCAAGAACAAAATACGCTATTAAAATAATAAACATCAGATCCTTTTTTCACGAGTCTTTGATTTAAAAAGTTATTTAGTTCCCTTGCTTGAATATTTACTGGCATCTATTATTTGTAAAATACCTAGCAAGACTATGACAATATTTAATTTTTCTAAATATTCGTAAGTCACAGCATTATAATCGTAGTTACTTTGAAGAGAATGCCAAGACTACTTTTGTTGGATAGTATAATCCAGGTATAGAAGATTTATCTCACGTAAGCGGGTTGACCATTAGTTGTGGAAGTCCACATTGTCTGTGTGTAAGCGAGGAATAGGAAGTGATCTGTATCATCCGAGCCGTCGGTCTACCTAAACGTTTAAAATATTTTAAATTTGAATTATGAAAGTATTGGAAATATTATGAGTTAATTGTGGCATAATACAGTAGTTTCATCAAAAAAAAATCTGAAATATTTTGACACAGAATTTTATATTAATTAATTATAAATTTGAGACGAGGACTGACGAGACTTGAATGTGGACAGAGTAGTCCGAGTGACTAAAAATGTTTTTATTAGTTATTTTATTTGATCGAATGACTAAACGTAACACAAATCCTACAACTTATGTATTTTTATTTCCATTAAAGAACTTACTCTACCTGACTACACACATAAGTGCGTGTGTCCACGTTTATGTTATATTAAAACTACAACTATAGGGCATCGCTTTCGCGAGATAAATCATATATTTATGTATAGATTGAATAAAATAAAACAAACTTATTTATACTTCATGTATTTGTATTACAAATAGAGCTTATACAAAAACAAGTTCTAAAAAAGTTTCATAATTATTCGGCGTTGTATTGTGATCAACACATAAGAACTTTGTACTTCCTACCTTAGAAGGCACGTTTTATCAACAATCGTCACGAATAAAAAATGGTAATGGTTTTATATCTTTTAGTTTGGTAAAATTTTAACGACTAACTTCAATATTTAACAAGCTCGATTTACTCAATAACAAGTGTCCACATAATATGCTAATTTATAAACAGCTTAGAGCAAAATTAAATGAAAACATTTCAATATATTGTGCGATCACACAAATCAATTGCTTAAAGTTTAAAGTATTATTAAGGCATTTCAAGTTTTACGAAAGTGCAATATCCTTAGAACAAGGGTGTTAACAGGTGAAATATGGCTACACTTCAAATACTTTGTGTCGCACGTATAATAAATAGGTAATAAAACCGAACGATCATATTAGCTCCGGGCCCGTAACGCTATGACGCCATGTGTACTGTGTACAACTAAATCCATAAATAATTTACAACTTACGCTTATCTAACTAATTCAACAACGATCGCTTCTAGCGAACGGATAAGGATTTAAAAAAGGAATTCACAACACGTTTCCCGTTTGGCACTAATTCAAAGGCATAGACTAAAATGGCGCTACTACTAGGCGAATTCGATTTTTAAAAACCCTAAGTTATACGTTAAAATGAAATAGTTTGCGTTCGGAAATTGTCAGGGTCATTCTTGAAGAAATATTTTCATTAGTTATAATTCAATGTACAAATTTAAGTATATAATATTCAAAATCGATAAATGATAATGTGAACGGCTTTTAGTCTACGACGCCGATTAGTGTTTGTTTGTAAATATTATTCGAAATATTCTTTATTCGAGTTTCTGCCACAGCTAGATGGTTCGAAGATGGATAAATATGAGAGGATTTTTAGATAACACTGGACGGTAACTTTGTTCATTAAAATCTTGGACCCACAACACTAATACCTTTCACGCATCCCTATCATCAAGCTTTAAAATTAAAATAAACAATACTTGTATGGTACTTATCATAGTGAATAACTAGCTGAAAAGTTGGTCCGATACGAGTTCCGACTCCAATTGTTTACACAAGACATTATCACAGCCCTTTTGATGTGCGTCTCTTATGTATTTCTAAAATACAGCGGAATGATATAAAAATGTTCTTGCAAAATCATGAAAATAGATAATAAATAATTTTAACGCTAAGAGAGTATAATTATTATTTACAAATATAATATTAGATTCTTCTGTGAATCATTATGTTGCAATCATGACATTCACAACTCAATTTTGGGAACTCGTATCAAGTCCAACTCGGCAAATAAGATTCAATACATATATATAATTATATTGTAAACATAACGAATTGAATTGTCTAGAAAAGTATTTTGATGTTGCCAGGTTCTTTAACAATTACGTTTTATTACCAAATATTATTATCGGCCTAGACAAAACTACTTCGCCCATAACAGTGTTGCCTGTTATATTTGCCGAGTATAAAATTTCGAATTCGTTATTGCACCGTCTCTGCTTCATTCTGGTTCCTTCCGGCTTTCCTCTCTTTTCTTTCTGCCTTTTTGTCCGCGGCTTTCTTAGCTAGAGCCTCATCTTCTGCCGGGTTGTCCCAATCCTGCCGCCTTCCCGATCCGAATACATTGTAGAAGGTTGCACAGAATATGTACACACCCCCAGCAATGTAGAACACTTTCCTCCATTGCGCTTGAGTTGGCTATAACGATAAGAAAATAAATCAGATAAGTTTTTTTTTTTAATTTAATAGCAGTCAATCATGAATGAATTGGTAAATACCCGTTATATTTAAAATGTATAATGTCCGTGATGATTATAAGTTTAAAATCACATGAATTATTAAAAATAAAACTAATAAACTCATGTTTCATGTAAAGTTAAACTCACTCTGCCTTCAATGATGTAACCAGCTACGATTGGAGCCAGGAGGCCTGTCAAGTTAGCGAGACAGTTGGTGAACGCCATCAAGATGCCGGCAAACCGAGGTGAGATGTCCAAGTGATTCACCTGAGGAGAGAACAGAAATACTAGATAGCAAAATACATTTTGTATAATTGTCACTAGCAAAACTTGTCACGAATCCTAATCACCTCTACTTAGCACGTCACCAATTAACATTTTTACTATTATAATATATTAAATTAATAATAAAATTTATAAATAAACAAATATAACTAATAATAGAGAAAAAGATGCAAGCAAAAAAATTAAATTATTATTAAAGGTAAACTGTTTATTAAAAAGGCTGACCAAATGTTACGATAATTGACAACGTCACCCAAAATCCATGCACGACAATGATCCATCTCTACTAGAAAGAACTATTAAAAACGAGAACGTTAACGGTAAGAGTTAAAGGAGAAACGTGGTCACTCGAATCAATTTAATATTACACTAGACTTTTGGACTAATTAATATTCTCAATCTTTCGATCTTCGTTTCTGAGATCTCACCGAGAGTCACCGTATCCTTCGGGATCTAAAGCTGATTCGATGAAATACCAGTTCAGGGTATAAAACTAACCTTGAAACCGGAATAGATACCGCCGTTGAGACCGACGCCGATGGCGAGGATGGCCACCGTGGCGGCGGGGTTGCAGCCGGTGTTCGCTGCGATGAACAAACCGACCGCCGGACCGTATTCACCTGGAGTTTCACGTAAAACAAATCATTATAACCTAGCATGGCCAATAGATCTAATTGACGACCTGCTCCAATCTAAACATATTTAATGTTGCCAGACTCAATTACTAATGCACTTTAGTGATATGTATCAATATAAAGCGCGGGAAATAAATATGATTAAAAAAAAATTAATATAACGCACGAATTTTGGTAAACATCATTTGATTCCTTGTACTGACTTTGGAATTGATTAGATAAGATTTTAGATTTTCGTTCTTAGTTTTAATTTTACGCAGAAGAGAAATGTTATTGAAAATCAGAAAAACTCCTTAGATCGGGAGGTCTCACAACAGCGGTAATATTTTGCCGGAGAACGTAATGAATCCTTGACAAACAATTTTTGATTTCGCTTTGTGTTAAACACCAGAAAAGCAAATGCATACACCTCCATTATTGTGGAGTGATAATCTTATTACATTATCTGTGCCGTGAGTGACATAAACACGAACGAGGACACCATAAATTATTCATTGATTACACTAGAGTCCCGCACGAGTTGGGTACCTAAATCAAAACCTTCCGCTCACTAGGCGAGCTCGTTACCGACTCGGCTGTGGGGTCGCCTACTGTTGTAGTTGGGAGGTTCTCACCGATGCTGTTGATGATCTTCCTGACCTGCGTGTGGTTGAACCGTCCGCTCGACAGCATCCAGTCG
>PDGT01000019.1:485327-497606 GCA_003671415.1 Megathymus violae
GCGACCACCGAGATGAACATGGAGAACAGCCACATGCACAGATACGGCAGTGCGGACACGAAGCCGTTCTGGAAACGGTCCGAATATTGAGTACCGATCGCTGGATGGTTCTAATCAAAATTTATGTATAACCACTTTATACCACAAGTACGCCGGTAGTTCGGAGAGGCTCAAAAGTCCACACATTTGTTACACTTAACACTTCCACTCTTAACTCGTCGACTTGAATAGTTTCTATCCTATTCGTATCAAAAACTAATTCTACATATTCTACACACACAAATTATGTATGAGTTAACATGCGTTTATATTTGTGTTTATTATATACTTTCTGAGGTTTCCAAAACCGCTTTTAGTGCATGTTTATTTAACGTAATGGTTAGCTTTTGGAGAATGCATTAAATTAATATCGCCATTTGTAACGTGACATTCTATTGTAACTAATATACGGTTTAAAATATAATAACGAAGCGTTTACAACCGGTGCCGGTACCCGAGTTAAATCATTCTCATTCAGTGAGTTTCAGTAGGTACGTAATCAAACGTGCGATGTAATTCCCGAGGCCAATTGGCTGAACTCGCCTCTTGACCTCTTGACAGATAGCACGATTGACGATGCTGCCAAGATGGATCTATATTTAAACGGCACGAGTTAGGAAATTGCCCAATTCCATTCAATTGAAATCGGTCACGAAAAAAGTATCCTTAGAAACGGGTTAATTAATTATTATTATATACGCACTTTAAACTCAATAGTACCTTTACGTAACGTATGTATTTTGAATCTAAACATCGTCGGCTGTGTTTCTATGTTCAAACATAAAATTAAAAAAAAAAAGAAAAATTGGAATCAGAACTGTCTTATTCGGTACGAACAATCTTAAAATCTGTACACATAAACATTTTACTTCGCGTCACTTTTAACATTTATATACTAAAGACTTTATGCACTGTCCGAAATTCTAAATTATCCATACAATTTGTTAGCGACGCTCGTTAGAATCACCGTCCGATTGACAAAATGATGATAGACCCTAACATTGTGGGCGACCTGCTTTAAATAGGCTGAAATTGGCGGACGATATGCAATTTCATAAAAATAAACCGCATCAGTGTTTCATGCACGAAATTGACGCAAATGTGACGTAAGCATAATTTATTTATAACTAAGTTTACATTTCGAACGCTTCTATGTAATCTTTTTTTATGTCCGAAGGAAGTAACAAAATTGATATTTATTACTTAAAGTGCTTAAGAAAACCGAATGGGCCACCGAATTTTATATTCCCAAAACACAATATAAATGGTCTAGTACAGAGCTCCCGAAACTATTTTGCATTAGTCGACCACTTGCACGTTTTTCGGTTTTGAGTAGACCCACTGTTTAATATTGATTTTTTGCAATTTCAAACGTGTTTTTGACAGCTGGCTTAGTGCTACTAGATAGACAGACATAAATTCCCAAAAATATATTTTGTCCCCTATATCGACTACAAAGTCTACCTACATAAGAATTAAAAAAAGTGTATTTAATTTACTGATTTGGTCTTGTTACAAATTATCATATTATATATTGCATTATTTCATGTGTTGTATTGTTTATATTTTGCTTTTAGTTATTCTTGAATTAAGTTGAACTTAGAACAACTGAAGAACTATTTTGACATTACCAGTAACAATAACTGTATATCACTCACATCCTTGATAGAGAAGTGCAGCACTTGTCGCATGAAGGTAGGGAGCTCCGTCATGAGGGTCTCGTAGCCGTAGTTCTGGCCCATGTGCGCCAGCATGATGGCCCAGAACGGCATCGACATCAGGATTTTGGTCCATGGGATCGGCGGTGACTAAGGGGAAACGCAAAAATGCAATATTATGACAACGCCTGCGGGACAGTTTCCTTCTTCGTTATTGGAGAGATCCAGAGCGTACTTCCCCACCCTGCTGCAATGCGTATTAGTTGAATGGTATAGCAACCGCGTAGGTTTCACGTGCACTCAAAAACACGAAAGTGCTCAATAGATTTTACCTTTCGATGGCAACCAATTAAGGGCAATATTACAAATCTTTGGCATTTTCGTAAGGTTTTTGGTTAGTTTTGGTTCCCAGTTCGTCCCAGATTGACTCCAGAAACAACAATACGTTCACACAAGATCCTTGTACCTCCCCAGCCTGAACCTCCGTAGAAAGATCGAATATCTCTTGATATCCCCTGGTATAAGAGAGGCAAGCACGAAATGCCCAAGCTTCAATATTATTGCCTGACGACCGTGGGGACCCGGAGTCGATTACAAACCGAACCGAAACAGTCGTTCATCTGTCAGACAAATGTTCGAACTCTGATATCAGCTGTTCCTGATGTCCCATAAGTGTGCGTGTTTTCCACGACGTTGGTTTGGTGGTATGAGTGTAAAAGCGTATTTACACTATTCGGTTTGAACATATTACATTGCAGTCCGGTTGAGATGACCGGCTTCCCTGACCAATGGAAATTGTGAAGGTATTCCCAAACAAAATCGAATGTGGTCAACGAATTCTTCTTCGACTAAATATAATTAAATATATCATGCATACAACAACAACGTTACTACGTTTCATTATGATGAGAAATTTGAGCCCAACAGTGGAAAAACAGTGGGAAAATTATGAATTATTAATGATATTAAAATCACCTTACAACATACAAGCAACGTAAACAGGCCAAGGGCCTAGACACAGTACGATAACAAACGATAAGAAATCAATAGCTTACGACAATCAATACTTTAAAATTTTAAACTTTCATCCTCTATAACAAAACTACTCACGCTAGAGCCAGCCGCTCCCCACAGCGAGCTCAAGATATATTTCTTCTCGTTCTCCTTGATCCGAGGGCACGTCTCCGGGTCCTCCGACACGAAAAACAGGAAGGCCAGACACCACACGGTCCCGACGAGGCCGAACACGTAGAAGATGGACGGCCACCCACCCGCGAAGCCGTACGCTGACAGAAGACCGGAGAGAGGCATCGATATTACTGTGCCGAACTGCGCACCTGGAAAAAGAATCGGAAACGATCGGAGTCTTCTCAAGTTTCCGTCAACGGTAGTCGCGTTGTAGGTAAGCGATTATTTTGCGTGAGAAGTTTACCCACTAAAACGTTTTCAAGTATAAAGATCCTTGCTTAATATACAAGCAGATAAGCTTATCCACATAAACTTAGCGATTAATTAATTTAATGAATTGATTAATTAATTAAGTTTGTTTGCCTTGTACGATATGAAAGTACATATTATACGAAAAATCTTGCTCGTAGTAGATACACTTCCACATTAGGTGTACATTGTTCTTCCATAAATGCTTTAATGTTGCCTATTGCATCTAGAATCTTAACTCGAGTTTCACTACTGGAGTACTTTAAATCTAATTTGTTTGTGAACACTTGCTGGTTATTGAATTATTGATGAGACAGTTTGGCACAGTATTGTGAGTGACACTTATTAGTGTACATGATACATACAAATGTGGTGGATGAACCATAAAACTTAATATTTTATGATAAACTAGGCTTTATTTAGAACCAGTTAATTATAATTACTTTTTCACATTAAATCAATCAGTTTCTTTAAAACATCCGTTGAATAAATAAGCATGACGCACAAGTTACAAAGATCATACAAACGTACAGAGTACTTTTTAGACCTACAAATCACTCTCTGTACGGTCTTTGACCGCACATCGCTGACGGGTCATCCATCCATCCATAGGTCGCTGGTTCAAATCCGGCTCGAAGGACCATAATATGTTGAGGGACACCGTTGATAGTTTAAATATAAATAAATTGAGTGTAAATTACAACTTTATTGAATGTTAACTAAAATGAATGTATGAATTGATTGATAATGAGCACACCCGATCGTCCGGCGACGTGAGGTGCACTAACTCACGCTCAGGTAAACAACGCTGTCAGCGATGTGCGGTCAGAGACCGTACACTCTCGAACACTAAGAAAAGTAAACAAATTGATTTCAACAATTCATGATCATTACACTATATATAAATAATGTTATGTTATAAATATAAATACCGGCGTAAACTGCTGCGCCCATTCGACTCCTCTCGTTAGGCGGAATCCATTTGGCCAACATCGCGTGAGAACACGGGACTATGGGTCCCTAAAGACAATAATGCATTGTTAATTACGGTAACGTTTCGAATAACTTTACAGAACAAGCAACAAGGAATATTTATAATCTAATTTTTTTATGGCTCCCGGCAATCCTCGTGCTGTTCGTGGTTGATTAAAAATCATGAAACAAATACGAACTGCTACAACCATGGATGTTGCCGAGAGATATATTATAAAATTATAATAATGTAAACGATAATAGCCCAGTGCTCTGAACTTATGTGTCTAGCACGAGAGACTTGGAGTTTCGAACTCTGCAGGCATCTTCAATTTTTACAAGTATTACAAATTAATCACCACTTGGTTTGGTGAAGGAAAACATCGCGAGGAAACCTGAATACCTACCTGAGAAACCCCACAACGTTCTAAAACCTGTGCGAAGTCTGCCGATCCGCACTAGGTCCGCGCGGCGAACTCGACCTTAACCCTATCATCGTAAATGAACACCCAATCCCAGCAGTGGACCAATATTGGTTGCAATGATGATTGTAAAATAGACGCAATCACTTGTTCTTCTTGTTTGATTTAATCAATCATTGATTGATAGGATAATAATTGCAAAATCTAATATAATTAAATGCAGTACAGTATGTTATTTAAAGATGCATTTTTTCTCTTATGTAATATTCCTCTTTACATATAAATTTCAACATGTGTATTTCTTAAAAGAAAATTTTTTATTGACAATTTGCATACATTGCATGGGTTCATGCAACATTATAATATATGCTAAAAGTTCATATCTTTTAGTCATAAATCTATGTCTATTACTAAATAATCCGTATGCACATAAGTATTACTCTGCTAATATTTATATTTTGCTGCAAAATTTATAGTAACCATTGGTATAAATATTGTTCGCTAGACTCACCTCCCCCAACCCCTGGATGAACCGGACCAAAATGAGCCACTCGTAACCAGCCTCTGCGGCAACCGGCACCAGCAGCCCGAATACGGAGTTGATCAACATGCCCACTCCTAGGAACAGTCGGGCGCCGAACCTACCAACGGAAAATCAATACCATCACGATTCTAGAACCTTTTACAACAAGTCACTAGTAATATTTGAATAGAATCGAAGATAAAAAAAAACTATAAATAATCATACTTTGTCACAATGATAATAAGTACCATAGATGTTTGCGGTTGGTCTCATTACTAAACAACGTAAAAATACTCTAACAGAAACATAACTATCTATATCTATATAAAGACAAGAGTGAGAATGTTACGAGTTAAAGACAGAGAGTGAACGTTACGAGTTAAACACAGAGAGTGAATGTTACGAGTTAAAGACAGAGTGAGAATGTTACGAGTCAGTGCGTATGCGGAGGGTAAACTCTGGAACCTCGGCACATAGCTAAGAATTCCTTTGGTACATTGTTCCGGATGGACATAGGATTGAACCCGAACGAAGTCGGAGCGCTCCGCTTATAAACAAAAAAACGACATTGTATCTCAGTTAAAATTGACTTCAGCTGCACAGAAAATAATCGCTTCATGGAACGGGCAGTCTTCAGGGCACATTTATTAATTTATGTTACATATTAATCTATACTAATAATAAAATTCTAACTGATCGATTTCTGTACATGAATGATATATGAGAAAAAATATTATTAGGGGGCCGTTAATAACGCAATAGAACCCAAAACAATAGTTGTTAGAATTTTTGTCTGTTTGTCTGTGCGTTTGTTCCCGCTAATCTCAGAAACGGCTTAACCGATTTTGTTCTGGTTTTCACAAATGTATTGCAGTAAGCATCACTTAAAAATTTAAAGTTTGTTTCATTGCAATCCGTCCATAAATGAAAAAGTTATGAATTAATATATGAATTTGTAATTCACAGAACGACAAAAACACAGAAAAATGCTGATGCTATCTGTAAGCGTAAGGTAGTTTTTCCGAAGCGAAGCGAGGGCATTTGCTAGTAACATTATATAATAAAACTTTTAATACTTAATAAAAAAATAATTCAACTGACCCAAGACCCATCAGTTACTAAACAGTATTTTAAGTAAGCTTTAGGATGGTAATAATACTACATAACATATTGCTTACCTTTTGGAAAGGATGCCGAAGGGTATTTGCGTGATAACGTATCCATAGAAAAAGGATGACAGGATGTAACCTTGCCGCGTTGACGTCCAAATAAAAGTTCCATCTTGTGTCGAGGCTACCTATAAAATATATAATAAATTAACCTAGAAGCTCTCGCAATCTTTTCAGTCATCGGCAAAGTAAGGCAATGGCAGGTCAAGTCAGCCGTCTGGCAATTTTTAGACAACTGCACATCCAAGCAGAATATTAGGATATACTACTTGAAGATATACAAGGTCTTTTTATAGCTATTGATGTTGTAGGTCGTACAGGATACAACTGATCTATATTGTACGCATTTGCCCAACTAAGTCACTAATAAAATGGCCCTCAGCATGGTGTATCTTGAATCTCCGAAATTAAATCCCTGTGATTCATCAGTGAGGCCCCTATAACGGTAAAGGTTTAAATAAAATTACAAATATACTAACAAATTTTACACAGAAATCAATAACACGGATTCATGTAGAATTTAAGAAAACTATATTAAAAACACCGCTTACGTCCGTCTTGTTGGTGTCGACGTCTCCACATTCGGTGTCCATGGCTTCCTTGTCGACGGGCAAGGCGGTGTGGTTGACCATGGCCACGATGGCGACTGACATGTTGGTTCTCATGATGTACGCGTTGGCCATACCGAGGAAAAGCATAAATGTCACCCAGTGACGCGTTCCGAGGCCTCCTGTTGGAAAAAGAGGACATATTAATTCCACTTGTTGACTCTCAGGTTTGACACATCGATAGATAATAATACTTCTCTCATCAGTCTATCTTGGAGACGCATTTATGCGTTTGAAATAAACTTCTACCTATCGTTGGTCATAACCCGTGGTCTTTTTTAAAAGCCCTATTATATATATGATGTATGATGTACGCGGCTGCAGCGCTAGACCCTTCATGTTGAATGTCGCTGGATAGTACAGAGCACTTAGTTTAACCCCGACGGTACTGGCGTATTGTGGTAAGGCCCTTTACCTGGCTGGGTAGCTATCGTCCCCCTACTACGGCCTACCATGAAATGGTCAATTAGAGCCAGTTATGAACCGAATTTTTCGCTTGCTTTTTAGCCGTGAACACATTTTATATTTGAAAAAAAAAAAATGCTACTATTATGACTTTCTACTTTACTCTTTCCAACTAGTCAATACATTTTGACGTCGTCTATCTTAAGTAGGTATATTATCAAAATGACAATTTCCAACGGATAGTGTCACACGGCCAGTGTTAAATAATAAAGCCACTGTCATGTTCAATACATGTCAGCATGAAATTAAAATGCCAACGCAAATATAACCCGCCGGTATCGTGAACAAGGTTACTTCGAGGAAGTCGAAATATTTGCTATACGAGATATGACTTCTAAACAAGACTTTATAATTAAAACAATCATATTTAAAATAAAGCATGCATGCAAAGTTGTATATTAATTAATGTTTACTTTTTCTTAATGTAGTTAACGACGAGCCAGTTGATGGTAATTGATATACCTGAGTCAAGTAGTAGTAGGTAGTCGTCGTTGCCTATGGAGTTCCATACCATCAAAGGCAGGTTTAACTAGCTCTCTGCCACTACACCCTGGACATTGGAGAGCATTTTATGGGTAATAGTAATAGCAGGGTAGTAGCCAGCTAGGTTGGAAAAAACCCTACAACCATGCACGAGTAACGCCGGAATCAAACTGACTGATACAGAGCTAAGCGACTTCTAAGAAGAGAGACTTAATCTATGGCCACTTTTATATAGGGTGCAGCTTTTAATTTAATTGAATTAGGGCAAGTTGTCTGTAATTCAAGAGTTGGATGGAGCAATTTGAGTACCCAGAACCATCTTACCATAAAGGCACACAGAGTTCGTGCCCAGGGCCCCCGACTTCACGAGGGCCCTGCAAATTCTGCATATTCGCTTACACGCAAAAGAGCGCATTTTTTTCTATTTCTAGGTACCTACTAAGAGTTTCCATTGACACTTTTAAATTAAAATATTGATCTTCCATTAAATCCGGTTTTAATTTTTTTTCTAAACAAAGATGTTTTATTCAATTTTTAATGTCCGTATGTAAGTCTCTCCGTTCATAGTCTATTTTTCAATCATGTGCTAGCGTCCGATTGAGCTGTTTGACATTCTTCTGAAAGTTCCACGAGTGTAATGTTATTGTTATTATTTTATAAATTAATTTAAATTTATTATGTAAACCAGTACATTATAATAAATTCAGCACGTCCTTTTAAGTTTAACTTTTCAACAGGGCCCCAAATTTTTATGTACCCAAATACCCTGGCATAACCTAAGACGGCTCTGAGTGTCCCATACTTAACTTTACAACTGTACTCTTCTATGGTATAGAATCGTTTCCATAACAATAAATGTTTATTAGTTATAAACAGAAAAAATAGTATTAGAAAGAAAACAAACAATTATCTGTCACATAAATGTGATTCAAGGTCGACAAACTATGTATATAGTACTTACTTATTTATATAGTAGTAAACGAATTTATACATTAAATAAATGTATTTATACATTAAATTAAATCACCATATGCCATATCATTTATGTCATGAGGACAATTTGAAGTAACGTGCAACGAAATATTGTAGTCAAATTTTATGTTCCCCAGCGATATTAGTTAAAATCAAGTGCACAAGTAAATTATAAATAGTTTTATACATGAACACTTGTCGCTGTCAATTTATTTAACGACTTTTTCTACATATAGAAATGAAGGGTAAATTATGTTGGCAATCTCGGTATTTACAGTAAGATCATTTTAACTAGATTTTAATTTTGATTAAAATTCTCGTAGTGCAGTCAGTACTACATATTCAGTTTCACGCGGTTTTATTTTGATGTGGATTACGCTCCCGAGAGGTATTTAGAAAAATCTAAGCAAGTAGGTAGACTGGCAATTACTGCGCAATATATTATTGACTGTATATATAATCCATGGGTTTACGGATCGTGTCATAACGAAGTCTAAAGTTATAGTTTAAAAAAATAAAATTAATATTTATAATATGCTTATGAAATATCACATAATCGAAAATAATAACACATATTATGCAGTTTAGTGGATCAGCTTTTTGATGTTTACAATGTGCAAACATCCGTATACAACGTACCTACTTCATAACTAAACAAAACGTATTCGTAACTTCATTCGTGTCACGGCTTGTATAAAAATTAAACTGAATTAAATTAAAATAATTGTGACAAAAAAGATGCAATGTTACCAACGTTGCCTCAGGCGGTGAGCAAAAGTTTTTCAACCTGTGAAATAAGTACTTGGACAATGTTTAATAAAGGGCTTCAAAAATCTGCGACACAAATTACGCATTATCAGAAAATACTGATGTAGCACGTTGTGGAGGTACGATTTACTGATTATTTTATCAGCAGACGGTAAATGTAGATTTTGCGCACCTAACACTGTTTTGACTTTCAACGTTGGTAATCTTTCTTTTGCATAAACCAAAGAAACTTAGCGTAAGCCAACATGACGTAATAAATGCAAACTACAATTTTTTCTATTAGTACACTGATGTGAAGTTTTGTGACAGCGACGAATAAAAGTTAATAGTTTTCGTGATTTTTTAATGCGTTCCAGGCGTGGTCCGAGGCGGGAGGTCGTAGGGGTCAGGCTCCTTCCCACTCCAAAATGAGTACACGTCAAAATGTACCTTATAAATTTTGACAATTTACGAACGAACGTTTAATAAATTATCAACTTCCCGCTTAAATAATTAAAAGCTTTGTTTTAAGTCCAATAAGGTCTAATTTACTAGGCTTATTTAAGTATTAATAACGTAGATCAGCTAAAAATGTAACCCCCAAAGTCTGTGACTGCGACCACTCCTGCATGGACCCTTGTTGTTCAAATTACGAGGAAGTTATTATGCCACGTCAGTCGAAGGCCTTCGCTGAGATTTTCACACTGGAGCAACATTGATTACGCTTAAGGCATTTTATTTTCAAGACATCTGTGATGTGCATTGGGCTTCGAATGAGTTGAATTTAAATTGATTATATCTTAATTTAAATTACCGTGTGGTTCCGGATTAAGAATGTGACCTCCCCGCTCTATCCCATGGGTGTCGTAAGAGGCGACTAAAGGAAACTAGCCTAGTGTATGTCACCAGCACTTTGGGCAACCCGCGCGGTGGCGAGTAAACTACCACAACAGCACTCCCAAGGAGGGTTGATGTCAGGCAGGCGGCCGACCGTAAAATCTAAGCCAAAACCCTAGCAGCATGAATAGAGAAATTGAAGAAAAATACATGCTGCGCCGACCCCAAATAAAATTGGGATAAGGGCAGGAGGATGATGGATATCTTAATAAAATTGATGTTCAAATGAAGTCGATGATACAATGATAAATATTTTGTAGAAGAAATAAATTATTGTCTGTGATTTGATGTCGGTTTAAAATCTACCGTGTGTGAAAGTTATACGATCGTATTATATCGCATAGTGTAAAATTTTAAAATATTAATATAAGTAGGTTATAGGTAATATTTAATTTTGAAAAGGCACAATTTAGTCTTTGAAGCTGTTGAAAATCAAATCAGCTTTTTCCAACTTACTATACCAAAGATTCTTAGACGATATCATACAAGTTTCAATTTGAATCGGCTACACTTGTAGCGCTTCGGTCGTTGCAACCGATGTGAACTACATAAGAATAATTATGTAATACTTCAGCCCGATGTATTATACGTAAATTTGATCATATTAGTAAACTACTCCCTTTTGTATTTACAAAATTATTCATTTTAACGTAAGCTCTGGTTTAAAAACCCTACTAATAAAAATGGCGTAATTTTTTTTTTCGTCGATTGATACCATTATAAACTGGCGAAAATATTAAGTAAACTGACGATTGAACGAAAATTATAATCTTCGAAACGTGACGAATAATTTTGAAATGGCGTTTTAGATTTAAAACGTTTATTTAAAATATTTTATACATAAAACTTGACATTAGTCGTTCTTAACATGTCTGAAATTAGTAAACATGGAGTTTATTAATACAACGTAGGATTTATTGCTTGCAATAGCTCACAAGCTCACGACTAAATGGCAGGCGTAGTGGGAACGGGGGTCAATAGGCGAGATGTCAAATATTCACCTTCAGTGCCTTGACTTCCATACACCTGATGAAAAACAAATTCTTTATATGTCCTTATATACTCGCATGTCTGTCATTCTGTCCTACTCTCATGCCCGATATTTTCCGACGATGAATTTAGCACAAGAAATAACATATATGATTTTTCTTATTATTTCCCTTACTATACCTGAAGGTATAATAAGTATAGTTGGTACGGTAGATGTTTCTATGAATGTTTCGTTCACGACTGAACGAATTAGAAGATCCGGGTCGTGAGAACCGAGGGAACGAATGGATTGCTATAGCAAAAAAGATCGGTTCATTAAATACAATCGTGAAATGATTGATTAACAGATGGAGTGATCAACCCACCCGTGCTGGCGTGCTTTAGGATCTTTATAGTTCCGAACGATGACGTGATGTTATAGTATTTAAAGGAAAAAGAAATAAATTTAAAAAGAAGTGTGTGGATTTGGTCATTAAATTGTTTAAGGCACATATTCCTCAATACAAACTGCAGTATCAATGTTGTATTACTAAAATATGTAAAGGTTTATCAGTGGTCTGCGATCAAAGATAAATGCGACCAGAAAAAAATCAATCAATCGATTGAACGGATTGAAAGACCCGGATTGTTTTATAAACGGGTCGGTAAATACCGGATCTTCAGAATTGATTGAAACACATGTCTAGTTTTTTCTAATGTCTAATTGTTATTGTTTATGCTATCCTCTTCATAAACAATCCTAGAGCAGAATTATGAGACAGTAAGCGTTTTTAATACGCTTTTTATTAGCTCGGGTTGTATCTACATATGTATGTATGTATGTAACGGAATCTTTGAGCTTAATTTTCACTGGTTTCTAAAAGTCTGATCAACTTGAAACTTTGCACACATATCAAG
>PDGT01000019.1:497747-524144 GCA_003671415.1 Megathymus violae
TAAATATGACATAATCATTCTATTGGCAACTATCTATGAGAGAAAAGTTATAAAAATGAAGTAAAATGCACCCCACGCTTTTTACTTTGATTTGAATTATTTTGTTAATAACTTAAAGTTTATTATAATGTTTATTTGAGGTAATTAATTATGATTGATTGTCCGACCTTCTACTACTGTAATAATGACTCTTTGTAATTAAAAATTATTTTCTACTTTTTAGTTCAATTAGCAATAAAAGCGTGTTTTTTTAGTTTTTTAAACTATTTTTTATTTTATTTATTTATTCAACATTATATATTTGAAAAAAGAAACGCCTAACAACACAGTTTAACAAATAAATATGTCGCTATTTGTATTATATACTTGTAGTCTTGTGTTGGCACTCGCGAGTCGTGTCTGTTATGCGAATATTTTTAGAAGTTTTCTAACATGTGAAATTTAAAAAATAAAGCTTCCTAATCGAACTATATCTTGTACATGTAACTATAAACATATTATATCAACGTAACTGCGTGTAATGATCGAATATTTTGTAAAGTTAGTAATAGCGAAGTAAAAAATGGGCGTGCACTTCTGGTTTTCTGGCTACTGCAGCCCATGGACGGATCTAATCAATTTAAAATACAAAAATACATAAACAGGACTGCAATCGTAGGTCTAAACTTACAGTAATAGTAATAATTCCACTAGTTTCAATTTAGCCTTTCATTCTGAATTAGAATTTCACATGTATTTTGTATTGAGAGTCTGCGCGCATAAATAATAAATCGGTTACATTTTTGACGGAAGACGAAATGATGAATGACGGATGATGTCAGCCGGTCCACGTTTGCCTACAGTGTACTTAGCTTTATTCTTTTCATTGTCCTAGAAGTCGATAGACATGGTTGTAATGATTAAATAAATGCTATCAATGCGACCTTTTTTCTGAGACAGACAGACTTTTTTCTATACCAAAACATTTGTTAGCAGAACCATTGTAATCCTTTATGATCATGCAACGTAACGTTTAGCTGATCTGACGCAGATGAATGATAATTGAGGAAACAAGCACTCAGGGTGAGGACACTGCGTGCGATCTATTGTACGGTCAATGTTAATAAAACACAAAGATTCGAAAACGTACAAACATTTTACGATTAACACTAGAAGGAGAGAACGTCACCACAATATGCTGGATAGTAACGAGGGGAGCAAATCCCAGCGATATAAGAAAGGGATAGGGACTCACGCCATAGTTCCGTATGTTGTTCAGTAAGTTGCACCACCTTAAGAGGTTGGCTTGGACAAACGTACGGACAGAACCGTAACCTTAAAACCTATACAAAAACATATTTATATGTTCTCCAATACCCTTTAAATCGACACTCTCAGGCGTTGCCAGATTCATCAGACGCGGCAAAGCTTATCAGCTTAGGCGAAACCTGCAGACGATAATAAATTAAGTGTAATAAAGCTGAGCGAAGCGGCTTTGAATGCTTGTATAAAATAATTCAATTATTCCGAGAACTTGGAGAGAATTGACATCAATACCGCCAATCACGTGTCAAACTGAAACGTTGATTCCAGCGAATTCACAACGACACCGGGCAAAAAACACGGCTGTGTTCACACAGTGTGACAACGGCGGGCTTTGTGTACGCGGCCTTGACAATAGATCTGCTATGCGAGTTCGTCTATTTTGTTTCCTGACCGTCATTTTGAACCACGAATACGAGTAAGTACAATGCTTGCAAAGCAAAACGATATACTATCATATCCTTTGATTGTCTTTCCCTTTTGAAGTAGATGTTCTAATGAGATAAGTTTATGTTGCCCGACCTGCCAACGTTAAAAGATATACCTATCATTTTATTTTACACTAGCCGTGCCCGCAACTTCATCCGCGTGGAATTTAACAGAAAAGTTATTTAGTAGAAATAAAAGTAGCCTAAGTTACTCTTCATTACATCAGCTACCTGCCAGTGAAAGTCCCGTCAAAATCGGTCAAGCCGTTTCAGAGATTATCCGGAACAAACAGACAGACAGACAAAAATTGTAAAAAATATTATTTTGGTATATGTACCGAATATACATCCATCTGGATGTAGTATACAAGTTATATCTTGGACTGTATGTGATAGACTTAATGATACTGATTGATGAAAAGATCTCCGAATTAAATTATCATGACGGTGGCTTTTTAACATAACATATTATATAATACAATCCACTCATTAGTTATCGTCAAAGATCTATTATTATATTAAAATAACAGCTTTAATTTTAATGAAATTTCAAACAATGTATGCTACTTACAAAATACTATCTCAATTTCGTAGAAATAACGTATCTATAATCATTGTTGCTGTAAGTATCGAATGACTGTATTTTGGCAATCAATCGATTTAACTTCGTATACTTTCGATAATACTTTGAACTCGTAAAGTCGCAAATTTTTAACAGACGCCAACTTAAGAGGTTTGGAAAAGTTGCTCCGACTGTTTTTTTTTAAATGGGTGTACAAAAAACGATTTTTAAAAAGTGTTAGCGATTTTAGAACCGATTAATAAAAATCAAATCAAGTTATGACCCTAATTAGTTTCAGATAAATGGTGAATGGAACGATTACAAAATATAATTTTCGTTCTTTCAACAAGTCGAATAAAAATATTTTACGCGTTACGTATAACCGCAGAAAAGCGAAGTCAATGAATGGAATCTTGGCGGGTTGCCGAAATTATGTAACTTGTTACGACAAGCATGATACAATTTTGTCTATACATTTAAATCCTTTTACGTTTTTTGCGCTTCGCATAGGGAAACTTGATCCTTACGTCCACAAACAGTAACCATACCCGAATCACAGCGTCGTGCATAGGATTATGACACTGGGTAAGCGGCAGAGTACTAGGTCACAAAAACTTTTTCTTTTATAGATTTTTAGCAGAGCCACAGCCACGCGACGGATCTCTAAGTCGGAAACCATGTCAACAGAACAAGTCTTAGATCTCACATCTTCTACGGCAACGCAGACAAAACAGCGATCGATCGTCGCGGCGGAAGAAATTCTAATAAGTAAAATAACAAGCTAAAATATTATGACTACTCACCCAGACAGCTTCAATTTTCACATATTCAAGGTTCCGGCTACTTGAGATTACTATATCCCGATGTAAATAAACGCAAGATTTCGGCCACCTCAAATATCTTATCCACATTTTCAACACAAACCTCACAATCAAATAACATTAAAAAAAAAATCAACAAACGCACTAGTAAAAGCAAATCACTACAATTATTATAGAAACTCAGTAATAAACTGTTAAATGTACACACTTTCAAATGTTAAAATGAAAAATCTTTTAAGAAAACTATAAATATACTGGCGCAAACAAAATAGTAACCAATGCTTATCACATGAAAAAAGCAAAATGGCCCCTGCGAAACACAAAACATTTCTGCTATTTTAGCAAATAAAACCTCACTAAACAAAAATGCATAATGTACATAAATTATTTATTAGTCTTTTTCCGCCTATTATTTTTACTCGGATTATAGGCAACGAACATTTCCGATTACTCCCGACAACTGCCGAACTTCCGTAGCCTGCCGCTGGAGTCGCGGCTTTCGATATTCATGGGTGTGTGCGTTTGCGAACTGTGCACGGACGCCGAAATTACTGCACACATGCGAACAAATCTCCTGCGGAACGCGACGGCAGGAGTCGATTGATTAGGTACATTATTTTGCAGCGCCGCTTGCTTGTCGCCAAACGCCTAGCATACATAATGTTTGTATGCTTGCAAATAGGTGCTATTTATAAAATATTAGGCGTTTTTAAGTTATTATATTTTGTTTATTCATTTATTTACTATTAATTAAAGTCACCTAAAATGTACGAACGTTTTATTAAAATATCTGTGAATGGCAAGTAAAGCACTGCATTTCTGCCTACAAGGAGCGCACGCCCCTGCCGAATCAATGAATATTCGTTTTTATCAGGCAATCTTCTATCTCAATGTCTCGAAGTGGCCAGTTTAAAATTCAAGGACAGTAACGATATTAAACGATACTGTGTTAAAGTCTCAGGTTTTGGTTGGCAATGAGCCCTTCTCACATGCCCTGTCTACTCGTTGGACGGCTTTAACATTTAAAAATTAATATGTGCTTTTACGTTTATGTGAATGACGTCAACGCTAAACTTTTCAAAGCTTAAGTCTTGCCGATTATTAGTTTAATTTAAAATGGCGTAGTTCACACTTTATCTATGTGCTTTCTCTATTTTGCGGTATGTAACATGACGGTTTCGCATTAACAGTTCTCACACAGCGTCGATATTTTGTAGTACAACAAGTGATTTAGGGCGACCGTCTTAAATATCATCCGTGCGCATAGGACGCCCATGATTAAACGCACTGAACCAATGATACACAGTGGTTTTTGGTGGTGCTTCATTCCCAAAAGTCAAAGTGAGTTGACTGATGCACTGTTTTTGAGTTAGCCTACGCCGAAAATCGTAATAAATGAACACACGACAACGTTCACGGGTTAAATCCATTTCGATGAATTCGCAATATTTAAAATGAGACGCCACAGGAAAACAGTTGACAGTCACACGAAACAAAATTTATTCCACAGCCAAAGAGTTTCATTTTCACATGAGGTAATTACTTTTTAAATATTGTTCTGTTTGTGGCCAGTTCCGGATAATAAAATTAAGGCTGCAATTCGAACTGTGCCGTAGTAATCTATAAATTTATGTTCAAATTAAAAATGTGTTTTTCCTGGTCGTATCTGTAATTTGTATACCTCCGTGTTTCTAATTATTATACCAGAAACATCATTAGCATTCCTCTTTAATTGTATTCAGTTTCTTGGATAATGACAGAAAGTATTAACGGGATACCCGCGTGTGGGTGTGGGGTTCGTGCGCGCTCTCCGTTCTTCCAATATCCTTCATATCGACGACAGAAATTGGTTATGTCGTATCTCAAAAATTGGTTTAAAATACTTATTGCTATGGAATTGATCAAAAATAAAGGCACATTGAATGGTCTATGTCTCGTCTGCCTACGAGATTCAAGATTTTCTGCTGTTTATTCGAAAATTTGCTGTAAATAGTGAAAAAAACTCAACTCTTGAAAATAAATACCTATACGACAATACGTCTAGTGTAAAAACATAATTTTACTATTACGGAAATTTATTTTAAGGAGATTCAATATTTCTTTCTCCGCAAAAGTTAACGTTACAATAGGTACAGCAATTCGTTCAGAAGTGGTGTGTGTACATCGGGCAATTCTACATTTCAAACATTTAATCTGAAAGCGAAAATCATAATTGTCCCGACGTATTCCTCAATTTACGTCAATTCGACCACGCGACAGCACGCTGATAGTAAGAGCGTATCTGTTATCAAGAAAAATAAATTCTTACAAGCCGGTTTACGTGTATCTACGTGTGCCTACGCGTTTGACGTAATTAAGTTCGGGTGAGTAATGGAATAATAATATATCTGTATATTATTACTTTAACTTATCAAAATATATTTTATGTATAATTTATGAATAAGGTAACGCATTTATTTCTGGGGTCACTATCAAAATGTGGCCATTAGTATTTAAAATTAATGATAATTTATTAATTCCAAAAAAAAACTTGTTTTTTTTTTTTCAATAATATTCCAATTCATAGCGACATAAAGAACTCGAAAAACTTTTTACCGTTTACCTATAAATGTTTTAGGTATTTTGTAATTTGTTGCATAATATGATGCTCTAATATAGATAGAAAACTATTGAAGAGTTTGTATTAAATAATATTAAAAAGGTAAATCGAGTTTAATGTACTAACTTGTGAAGTTAATGTACGTAATCCAGTTAGTTTATACTTAATTAAGTCGATCTTGTGAATTTTGGTATTACCAAAAATTAATTAATTAAATTGGTATTAATTTTGGTCTAAGTAGGGACAACTTACCAACTTACATTTGGCTCTTTATTTTAGAAACTCGTCTTCATGTTGAACTAATTACATTGCTAAGGCATGAAAATTTAAAAGAGCTTCGGAGAAAACTTACTGCTTATTTTGATTATTTATTTGAATTAAGACATTACGTTGTTGTCACTACATTCACAAAAATTAACTAAAAGCATTTATTAAAAGATGCATTTTATTTTTACAACCTCTATTATAAAGGTGGTATTCAATATGTTGTTTTTTTATAAATTAGTTTGATTAAATCGTGTACAGCAAAATTAGCATACGATTCATATTGTGAGATACAGCTTAAATTTTTTGTATATTTTACTTAGTCATACATTTCACCTTAAAGTTATCGCATGTCAGCAGCGCGATATTGAAACATCGACTGCTGTAACTAGTAGTACAAATACAATGTAATAGTAGATACATAACTTTAGGATATTTCAGTGAACGGAGTCAAGTGTGGGTCAGACAGATATGAACATGTTCCAAATTTCAACTGTCTATTTTCAATAATTAACGAGTTATGAATTTTTGAAAGTTTTTCGGCCCTGGTGTAAAATTGGATATTTCGAGATACGACATAATCGTTTATTGCGTACATTACGTATACCGCTCCCAGTACACGGGGACACGATATTGTTTCTTCGTTTGGTGTAATTTTACGTGTTTGCAACGAAATGAAAGGGAACACGAACTCGTAGTTCAACCCGACCCTCAGTCGCGATTGTGGAAGCAGACTTTTTTTACACTCAGGTAGATATTAGGTGATATAGGATAATAGGTATAGGATATTAGATATGAATTGGCGGATGTAGGTAGGGAAAGGAAATGTTCGGAAACTATCTATCACAATTACTTTTTTCCTTATTTTTTTTTAATGTCCATTAATAAAATTAATGCCCAAGCTCCCGTCCCTCTCAGAATCTGGACTTGTGTATGAGAGATAAATTACTGGCAGATACCTGTTTTATACATAAATGTTGCATAACAATAATTTTGTAGTTATAATCGGGAATTTGGTTATAATATACATAGTGTCACCGCATGGCAGGATAATAGATTTGGTGTGAAAATTGTTGTAAAATCTCTTATAATTCTGTCCTTAAATTTGTTTGATGTAGACGTTATGGGGTGTCAGCTAACTGTGTTACTTTATTAAAATTAATTTGATAATAGCGTACATGAAAATATCCAATTATTGTAGGTCCATTGTCCAATAAAAAAACGAACGTGCACCGCGTCCGTCTGTCTCTCAGCGAACCGGGCTGTTTTGTCGAAATGGTTTTTTGCTATGAGGTTAGGTTTGACCACGTGTAAACCTTAAATATCCATCACCAGTGTGCGTGATCTACGTAATCATCGTTTTCCGACAATTTTCAGTCGATGCGTCATCTTTGCAGAAGTGCTCATATCTTATCAGACATCTCGTGATCCTAAACAAATTTAAGTAACAGCGAAAGTACTCGCACTTTTAATATATTGTTATTAAGGTAAATAAAATAAATTTTTGCCGTTTAATTGTGTCTGCGTCCGATAAGTGGGCCGCTTCTATAGATTTTTCATGAGACAGTACGATGATATTAATTTTGTTTTATTTCATGATTTGTTCACGCCACAAAAGTTTAAGATCGATACTCAATCGTGAAACGTGCAATAAATCCTTACTCTGTGGTCTTAATAGTTAGATTTATAGGTAGCCACAGGTTAACTGCTCTAACCACAAATAACCACATACATGTATCAGCTTTCGAGATCTCGGTGTCTTTGGTTATTTGAACATGGTTTTCAATTCCGGAGTATGAAATTCAAAGGTTGTGTTTCAGAAATTCCGTTGTCTAATTTTATAGTGTAAGTTAACTTTATGGCCACTTTTACTGAGGAATAATTAAAACAATATATAGGTAGTAACATTCACATGACGCGAATAAATGTGTTGTAATGTAATGTAGCTAGCTACTCGATGCCTCACGGCCAGGTGTCATCGCCGTTATTCACATGTTCTCCTTTAGCGACCACTGATTCAAATAATGATATAAAAAGACAATCGGGCAGACAAATTAATCGATGGCAATTGCCACTACCATTGCGTTGCCAGATAAAAAGAACGCGTAGATAGGTACTAGCTACAGCCTATGGTATAGCTCTGTGAGAGTAACGTTGATATAAGTTCACATTTCGTAAAAGTTTGGTCCACAATATTTGGCAGAAAATGTCGCATAACCTTTGCAATAGACGAGCGCCAGATACTGAGATGGTACTGGAGGAAACCGGGGTAGGAGGCGCTGCGGCACCTTGTGCGATGGAAGAATTTATCGACTGTTATCAGACTGAATAACTTTTGAATACACTCTGCATTGACGAAACGGTAGAAACGTCATAAAATCCACATACTGCCACTATATAAGTAATTCGAATCATTGTTTTTTTCATTGACCAGCTTTCAATATGTTTTCAATATTGATTACGATTTAAATGATCCACTAGGACACTCGGTGCTCCACGGTCTTAAGAGGAGCAGCTCCATGTAGGATCAGACTAGCACTTTTTGAGCCTAATCCTACATTGATTGGAAGAATTTTTTGAGAACATATCCATTTTTTTGGCTACTTTCAATTTACTTGCCCAGCGGTCCCGAAATTGGATTTTTTAAAATGCCGGCATGTAATTAACGCTCTTAGCTTATGTTAACAGGACTTTTCTAAAGAGTTTTGACGCAAGTTTGTGCCGTTGGATTAAATTGGAATAAATTTAATGTACCCCATAAAGCGGTGCGCGGTCGCTTTATAATAATTTTTCCCTTTAAACCCGGAAATGTTCACTTAACTTCACTTCACTATAAAGGTAGTTACTTAGACTGTCATTAACAAAATTACGTATTTTCAATTTACTATCAGTTGTAGTACAAAACGTTTTGTTATAGCATCATTTTAATTACCCTTTAATGAAAACCGGACAGAGCGGAAAAAATAGTTTCTATAAGGTTTATTGGAGATATCGTGACATGCTTTTTGTGTTACGTTCAATTATTACCTAATAATTAACTATTTATAAAGTGAAGGTAAATATTCTAGATAAAGTACTTCAATTAAAGACGTCGATACAAGTAAATATCCTCCGTATGAACGAACGTACAGAGCTATTACAAACCTTTGCTGGTTTGATAAATGGTAATTTTTTTAATATTAATAATATCGTATAACGATGAAAACAACGACTCATTGTATACAACGAATAACGTGACTATTCCAGATACATGTTTAACAACATTACTATCATGATATCGAAGACGGCGGATGAATCCTTTTTTTTAATCAATATGGGAATGTAAATCGAGATATTTTAAATTGTACATTATAAGTACAGCAAGTCTATTTAGAAATTCTAGATAGTTTACTATATATATATAAAAAGACCACCAGGCAATAGAGGTAAATGAAGGGAACTGCATAATTTTATATCCTCCGTTGGAAATTATAAATATATGAATAAAAAAATTCTCATGTCAAACGGAAATTCAAGGAATCCTACTGAAAATTTATCAGCGCGAAGCAGTCTCCGAGACCTGAGAGTGATATAATTAACTAATTAATAATTCATAAGAACTTAAATACTTAACGTAACTAATATGTAAATGTACAAAGAAACTAAATTGACCTGTCGAATGAGGACTATTTATTGATTATTACACAAGCAGTGAATGTTACGTCATGCTGTTTTAAAATAATTTGTTTGAGATTAACCAAATCGATGTATCCTTGAAAGATATGCCAAGTAATTTTCCAGTTTCCAAACAAAAAATAAATTAAGAACTATTGCTGGAACCAGCGATGTAAGAACTTGCCGGAGGTATGATATTCAACAAATGGGAAAAATACAAAAAAATACGCGATTATCGAACGCGTTAAATTCCAATAAGCACTGAAGTTGATATCACGGAAACAAACTGACCACGTGTATTCTGTTCGAGTTGTTGGCTACATTTTTTTTAACTTCGCTACGTATTTTCCAACGTGTGAAATACAAAATACCTTTTACTAGTAATAAAAGAATTGAAATACATTAAAATGTCATATTAAATACCTATAAGTTTTATACATTGAGGTTACACGTCAAATCACCGTTTTCCCGAAATATGTTTAACGAAAACCGCTACATTTCACCGACGAACACACATGACGTCACTCACCCTTATAGCCTTTAGGCCTCTGGTCTTCCAAGCCGGGCTGCTCCCAAACCAGGACGTGACCGCGAGACGTCGAAACCATGATAAAGATCAACAATAGATACGGAAAATGGAAAGCGCGGAAAGAAACAGACGAAAGACTACTTATGCGCGTTTACGTCACGTTGGTGCGAGCACCGACGTCGAGTAGCATTGCGGGGTAGTTTGTCATGGCGATAATAACGAGGGTGACGCAGGGTGCTGTACGAACACTGGCAGCGTGGCCGAGGCGAGAGGCGGAGTGACGCCGGCGCCGCTTCGTTTGATCGCGCTGTAAATATAGATAGGGCGAGAGCGGTGTGTAAAAACTTAGACCTCGCCTACGCGGTCCTGTTTGTAGCTTTTTTGTCACGCGTATGTGAATTGTAGTAAAGATCCCGTGACAGAATTCTGCTATGCTATTTCATAGTGATTACCATCATTATTAATGTAATGAGATTGGATTGATATATAACTGTATCTATCGATATAAATAAAACAATATTGCCACATAAATGAAAGATCATCGTTTGAGAACCAGAGAGAATCATAACAGCTCAATACAAAGTTTCTATAAAGTAATTTTTATGTAAAATCCACTTGTGAAAATTTAATAGTTTAAACATGTCGATAGTAAATTGCATCGATGCGAAGCCGACCGGGTCGCTAATATCTTATAATTATCTATATTTCAGGATAATTATGCTTTACCTGTAATTCTAAAATATTGTTGATTCTTGTATATTAGTTGGCTCCATTCACCCTACAGTTGAAATCAACCAACCAAATGTTACAGTATGAAGTGTTACACTAATACAGATTGAAAAAGCGAATAATCCTCGGATTGACCTCTTCCAACTCAGTTTTTAAATGAACAGAAAAACCTTTCAACATTATTCCACACAACTCCTGCGCTACAAAGGTGTGGGGCGCGCGGGGCAACACGCGTCGGCGGCGTGCGGTGACGTCATCCCCGTCAAGTTTTTACTGAACGGCTGAAAATCTGTATAGACATCGGCGGCAACTAGCCAACCGATAGATACGACAACCTGTATGATTTCGCTGCGTAAGAGGCTCCATCTATCCATGGCTCCAAGTCAACGTCCCCTACACGTGGTACCTCTGTTGAACAACGAAGGGGGCTATGATGCCATCTATCCTGTTAGATGTCGCTGGGTAGAGTTTAGTCCAGAAGGAAACTGGCGCATGGTAGTAAGCTTCTTTTCCTATCTAATCACTTCCAGGCATTCTCTGAAACCGTTGTAAAGTTGGACGGTTACTTGAAAAACACAGCACGACAACATATTGGAAAACCCCTGTTGAGTGCGGTGAGGAGGTAAAGATGGCTGTTAAGAAAATTAAATATGACCACTCAATGATATCTCTATGGCTGTGCAAAGATATGCCTTAGCCGTGCCACAGAGTAAATAAACGGAATTCCGTTTCTTTACTCTATGGTCGTGCGCTGTCGTCCTTCGCGAGGTATGGAAGTAGATAACATTAAAGTAGGACAGTTTAATGTTCCACATCTGCGGGATCAAACAGAGGGTTGTACACAAGGTACAGAATTATGCGCTCGTATACTTTCCAGAAACTGGTTTTCAGTGGGTAGTTAATAATATCCGCAGTTCGAAACAATTTTTTTTTAAAACAAAGCCCAGACGATATTGGAAATTGTCACCTACTAACTTTTAGGTTATTGTCTCTTAATTTTAATTACTTATAATATTTATCAGCAGTTTTGTTCCAATAGTAAAAAAAGGACCGGAGAGCCGTTACTCGACATGACAAAAAGTATTGCGGATATTGACCTACAAATATTTTTGCGGTTCGCTAATTTGCAAAAATTTAATTACAAACGTTATTGCATTGAATTAGATGCTAAAATAGCTTGCGATTACATGCCCAATTCGTCAATGTTAGCTGTATCAACTTTTAATAATGTATAACTAGGTAAGTACTGATTCAAACGGTACATAAATCTTTATAAATGAAAATCGATTCCTCATGAGTGAAAGATCACTACTGAGAACGGCTCGTTCGATTTGGCATATATTTTCTTTTGTGTTCCTAATCGCCAGGACAAGGTTTGTATGAAATAAAAAAATTACAAAATCCACCAGAAGTTTCGGGAATTTGGATGGTATGCATGAATAGTTTTGTATGAAATTTCAGTTGATAAATACGTTTAAATAAATCTATGAGTATACTACTACTATACTACTACAATACCATTATATTATTTTGTGTTAATCCACATAAATTCAGGAAAAGATTTTCATTGTCTTCATTAATAAATTGCACCCGTGTACAGTCAGAGCGGGGTAAGTAATGAAAATTAGAGATCTTATGGATATGAAATTTCGGATATTAGATTATTTGAGACTTAAAAAAAATATGATGTATTTACAGGTAACAGTTTGACTTTTTTTAGCTCAAATAGCGAAAACCTGTCATAACGTGTTTAATTCAGACTCAGCCCCTATTCGAAATTATTAGAAATTTTTTTTATCGGATTCGGTTACGGTTTTGGATATATTTTAATTTCGGTTATCTGATAGTTTTGGTTACGGTTACGGAACTCCATAACATCCCTGATGAAAATTACGGTGGCCAAAGTCTAATTTTCAAAGAAATGTAAGATGTTATTGCAGATAAAGTCATCTAGTCACTTAATTTTCAGTATTAAAATTTTAAATATGTTGTCAACGCCATCTCGTAGCAAGTCTTCTTACTATTTTAAATTTACTTAACTAAATGTTATCTCAATTCAATAACAGAGAGCACTAACAGTATCAATGCGATATGTGCTGTGACGTCTAGTTTGATAATACAATCAGTCCAACATGTATTAAATATTAATTTTTCGGTCAAGGACGTATTGTTTGGTTACGTCATAAAATCGTATTACTGTGTATTCTATTTCATATTAAATCCTCTAGGAATTATATTGTTGTATATACCTTAACTGATGAAGGTATAGACAATAAATAATATTTGCGATTTAATTCATACAAAAAAAATAAGTATGATATAATATATCTATTTATACATATAATAAAATTCGAAACTAATGTATTTCAATAAACATCATTTAATACTTAAAGTTTGTTTCATTGCAATCCGTCGATAAATAAAAAAGTTATAAATTAATTTATAATAATGTAGGTATAGTTGATAGTATCAGGCTTTACTTTGCGGAAATTCATTGTTATTAAATTAGTATTAATTTACTTTGCAACAATCCGCAAGCACAATGTATGATGGTATATATTTCTATACATGCATGAAACCTGCCTCCCTCCCACAAAGGAAAACATGCAATTATGATAAAAGTATATACCAACACACATACGACGGCATGTATACAATATATAACATCATACATTGTGTTTTCGGATTGTTGCAAAGTAAATTAATATTAATTCAACAATAATGTAGGTACTATTTCCTTAGCGTCAGCCGTACTTTTTCCGAGGTGAAGCGAGGGCAGTTTGCTCGTATATAATAAATTGTAGTGTTTGAAATGTATATTCGATCGTAGTAATTGTATTTTAAGTAGATATGTATTTTTCGACTCGAGTGCCAAATCAACATACAAAGTCACTGGCTGTTAAGTGGTTATTGGCGATTACGGCCTTAGTCTCAGTTGCGGCTTGAAACGACTTTGTGGTACCGAGCCTAGCGATCTTCAAAAAGAAGAAACGTCTGACACAGCTTTGTCTATTGTTCAGCAGGATGCACCAGGAGCAGAGGAAGTCGGTGTAAAGCTCAATGATGAACGGAGCGTCTTACATACCAACATAAAAACTTTAATTTAGTAACTTAAAACTGGAACAACGCATTAAAAAATGTAACAATAATAGTTATTCATTTATGTATTACTATGAACTCGTCCTTGCTTGGCTTCAGCAAACTAAATTTTTATAATCATATATAGTAATGAAATTCAAAATATACTAATAAATAAAATATACTTATATTGCTTATTTTTTAATTTATAAAATCTTCGTGATGTCTACACCTGAACCTTTCTTATTTTCTATAAACGATCTTGAGATTGGTAACATTTACTAATGACACAATCAATTAGCCTTCAATCTCAACACAGCAATACAACTGTGATCGACTTCGTTGCACAGGTTGCAGTGGCCAGTGCCGGAGTGCAAATTTCTGCTTCTCCATGGCTTCAACGCGCCTTCTTCTAACTGACGATTTCTTTGGAGTATTGTCACTACGCACCTGTCCGGATTGCTGGTGAAATAAGTAGTAGAATTAGATTTTTATACGCTGACCACTCGTGTGAAGACCTTCAACATAATTTGATCACTCTATTTGACAATAACCACAATCGACGGCCTAATGTGCCCTCATAGACACGAGTGCTTATGAAATTTTGACATAACAATCGTCCATCATACTCTTGACCGCGACTCATGATTGACACCAGTCCTTGTGAGCGCTTCTTACATGGGTACAATGTTTCAAAATACATAGATGCTTAGTTATTATATAAATCTCGCTGCACCATCTTGCCGACACTCAACTAATGTGTAAAATTAGCCTCAAGTACCAGCTGATTGTGTTGTTAGCAGCGATGTAACAAGATTTCGGATCTGGCTACGTATACGAAATCATTAAAAATATGCGATGCTTCAGTTAAAAGCCTCAGTTTTACATATTAAATTTTATAAAATATCGTACAAGAAAAAAGCTACTACACTAATATATTTTACATGAGTCGAAAAAGTAATTCAAAATTTAAGAACTAAATCCAAAATAATGAAAACATTCTAAAAGAATTGTAATGAAACTATCTCGAGGCCAAATTTTAAGGATAATTACAATAATCAATTATCTGCTATGTAGCATGCAATTGATATTTAATTAAAGGAAAAATTTTAATGGATTATTTTATTAAATTACTAACGCGAGGGTTATTATTTTGTGAGTTAGTGTAGGCGAGCGAAGTTATCTCCGGAACCATGGCACCTATTACAAAAAAAAATTAACATTTGAAAGGATAATGTATAATAAGCATTAATATTTGTACATAACTGTATTATTTCATTGTATTTCCGAATCTTGTCATAATATAAAGACAACTGGACTGCTAGCGTCATCTACACTTTATTTTCGACAATACAAAATCTCTCAAATATACATACATATACAAAGTCACGTTCTACTCCTTTCATATCCGAAATTATTCGAAACGTGGTATACAGTTACAGAGTTCCGTGACATTCCAAGCTGTTACACTTATCATGATGTACTCAGTTCCTCGCTTTTGTTCTTCTTTACGTTGATTAATGTCTCAATTTCACGGTACTAGTTAGAAGGAAGGACGACTGTACTTGGGTTTGAGGCAGACCCATATACATAAGTGTAAAGTAAATATTTTATTAAAAAAAGTTGATGAAAAAGCCGCTTTGTCTACTCTTGGACGGCACACCGATTTTGATAAAAACATACATAAATCTTTTAATAGAAGCAGAATGTTGAAATACAATATATTTATTAGCAGAAATGTGGTTAGAAAGTTGTAAGTTAACATAAATCGTATCTCATGTTATATGTCGTCCAAGTTATTGTGCGTTTATTAAAACATTGGTAGCAAACTAAAAAACACTCCGAAAAAACCGAGGCTGTCAAATTCAGTTTCTTATACACCCTCATTAGCGAGATGACGTCTTTTTTAATTTATTAAATAACAACAAAGAAAATGTTTATATATGATTAGTAGCGTCTGTAAAAACCAATACAGGGTTTGTCCCGGGTACTGGAACATAATTATTTGAGCCGTGCAAACCATACGACTTAGTTACATACTGTTTGCTGCTTAATTACAACTATTGTACATAGTACTTCCATCATTTGTGATTTGTATTCTGAAGTATTTAAACTTTCATATGTATTCATTAATAGCTTAAAAATTAATAATGAATAACTTTCCTAAACGTCCGACTAATTTCCCTAAACTCCGAAAAACAGAATTATACCCACTCGTCCATCACAGTACGGAGGAACGTTAATTAATTCAATGTTGTAAGCTGTAAGCTTTTATTAATATAATTAACAAAAACTTTATTAAAAAAACATTTAGGAATGGAGATGACAACATGTCCTGTCAATAATTACTCAAATAGTAATTTTTTTTACATGAGTTTAATAAGTTTTTAAGTGATATATAGGACTTTGAGCCTTTTATTTGGTAGTGTATCATTGTCACAGTTGTGGGAAGCGTCTAAGCGAAACCCCTTCCGGAAGAAAATCAGTTTTGCTAAATATGCAATTTGTGGTAACATTTGACGGACTACAGTCAAGGACGCTTCAAGATGCCATCAGTTACCTAGCAATAGTACCTTTCAGAAGCCAATAGCTAATCTTCATTTTTGAAAACCAGCCAATCAATAAAGAAAACAACTCCATTAAAGTAACAATTGCTGTGAAGTATTGTCAACGAAAATTGTTTTTAAAAATATATGATATGAATAATATGTAAATATTTTTATTGTCAATATCACTTTATATATATTATAATATAGGCTTTTTTATGCAACATAATATTTCTGTGGCGACTTCAGACGCAAAAACCTGTAGTCAAAATGATAATACACCTTATGGACACTTGGTGAAATGTGGGTTTTGTTCTCAGCCACGCTATTTCAGTGGTAATCGGGGACTGAGGGTTCATTTTGTCAAAACACATAAAAATGTCAGCCCATCTGAATCCTCAGAAACCACACAAAATAAAACATATAATGATTTTGTTAAAACTTCAGGGCTTCTAAAGGGTTTAATTCCAGTAGTGTAGCGTATACCCAAAGGTTCACGATTTGCAGTTGCTACTACCCTTAGTAATCTAATGAAAGACACAATTGCTAAAAATTATTTGCAAAGCTGGGAACATCTATCAACGTTCTCATATGTTGTGTTACATGCAAAAAAGGATAATCGCAATACCCTTACAAAATTATTAAAACAAACTGTAACAGTTTAAAAAAATACAACGATATTACAATAAAGTCCAATAATTTTTTACATAAAAACAATAAAAAATTTAAGAAAGTAGAACAAAAAGTAACCGATGGCGATTTAAAAGGAGCTGCGACAATGCTTTTCTCTAATGATGTTATTGATTTCGATGCCCCTTCTACTCTTTCGGCTCTTTTAAAGAAACATCAGCCAGCTTCAATTCATGGCTCCCCTAAATTTCTTTGTAATGCTGAGGATCCAATACAGGTTACACCAAAACAGGTTTTAGCAGCGAATATGTCTTTTACAAATGGTTCTGCAGGTGGACTTGACGGCCTAACAGCACTACATCTTAAAGATCTTATCGGTGGTCCTGTTGGTTAAGCAGAACAAGTCCTATTGAATACCATTACGCAGCTTATTAATTTAATGCTTTAGGTAAAGTTAACACCGATTTCAGACATATACTATATGGCGCAAACATATGTGCTTTACAAAAAAAGGATGGTGGAATCAGGCCAATCGCTGTGGGTTGCACCTTTCGTCGTCTGGCTTCTAAAATATGCTGTAAATATATTAAACCATTTATTTCTGAAAAGTTATCTCCAATTCAGTTAGGTTTTGGAAGCCAAGGTAGTTATGAGGCGCTGTCCACGCAGCTAGAAGATTTTTATTGAATATAAGAGGAGACGTATAAAAAACGCGTTTAATTCGGTTGACAGGATCACTTTACTGAATCAAATAAAACAAGCTACTCTATCCATCTGTCCTTTTCTTTGGCAATGTTATGGTACGCCGTCAAAATTAGTATACAAACAACATACATTTGATTCATCTATAGGTTGTCAGCAAGGTGGTTCCCTTGGTCCAGCAATTTTTTTTTAGCAATTCATCCAATTATATCAAGTTTAAATTCCCAATTTAACGTTTGGTATTTACATGACAATACCCTAGGAGGTGACATATAATCAGTATTCACAGATTTTCAAGAATTATTAAGCAAATTTAGTGAAATCGGTCCGGAAGTAAACTTTTCAAAATGTGAACTTTATGTTTCGGACTCTAAAACGTTAAACCAGCAAAATTATATCATTGAGAAATTTAAAACTTTGGCACCTAATATCAAAATTTTAGACAAGTGTTTTTTACAACTCCTAGGGTCGCCAATATTCCCGGAATCAATCCTTTATTTTATCCAACATCATATTCATAATTAATTCTCACATGGCCCTTTTTATTATTTGTTTTTCTTTGTTTGTCCCTAAATTTACATATCTTTCGAGAAGTACTCCCCTTTGGAAATTTAATGACCTCTGTTCAAAGTTAGATGACATAATTCATAAAACTGAATCTTTGGTGAAAAATTGCCGTATGGCTGAACGAGCTTGGACCCAGGCCTCTTTACCTGTAAGGCATGGAGGCTTAGGAATAAAAAAATATCTAGTGTTGCCCTACCAGCATTTTTATCTTCAGTACATAAAACACAAAATTTAGCTTTTAATATTTATGTCTAGAATTTTTGATGTGCCAAAAGTAATTTTTATGGACGAAGCTAAAGATGCTTGGTTACGGGCTGGACCAAGTCTGAAGTTACCTGCACATTCAAACAGTTAATCTCGAGTCCTACAGTTAATCTCGAGCCTTACCAACGAGGAGGGATTCTCGAAATTTCACATATTAACATTACAGCTGGCTCCGCTGTGTGACCATTAAAACAATAAGTATTGTTTTATACAACAGCCGGCATACGAATAAGCGGCCCACGTGATGGTGAACGGTTACTACTGTCCATGCGTCTGTGTAAAACCTAAAAAATCGTTGTCGACCAAGCACGAAACTAAGTTTGGGATTTAACTATTTGCAATGCAAATGCAAATGCAACTTTGAATTGCAAATGTGTGAGAGAAACCTGAATGACGCTATCAAAGCTTTCTATAATGCTTGCTTATATGGATTATTATATAAATAGAAATGTACCAAATTATATAAATAGAAGCATGGTCGCTCCTCAGGCATGGTCGCCTCCGTTGGGAGATCTCCGGTAGTCAGACGTCGAAAAACATATTATGCTTTAATAGATGGATGGTTACGAGCCAGGTAGGTGCAAAACATTACCGTGCTCTAGCACCATTGGTCTATTGTGGTGCACTCTAAATAAAACACATAAAGCCGTTGACTGGACTGATATTCAGCACGAAGTAAGAGAATGGAAGGAGGAAAGTAAGAATTATAATAAATAAATGTTGCTGCAATAAACAGTAACCATATAAATACATTAATTGCTATAATCGTCTAACCACGAAATCAACTATAACCTTTGTGTGAGAATAACATCAGATTATAAATGGATTGACAAGCAGGTATTTTCGAATCCACCACGCTAGTCCAGACTGAATTGATGGAAGTTTTTATATCCTCCGAATGCCGCGACTCGACATCTTAACGACACTTGGAAATCACGAGTCTTTATGAATTAGTGGTCCTCATTTATTTGTCAATCGCTCCCGAATTGTACCCGGTCATTCACTCACGGCTGACAATGCTGTTAGCTGTTAGCTTTGAATGGGAATTTTTATTTCTCATGTGGTATTTATTACCATCATCTTTAGCACGCCGTCACGTATATAATATACAGAAGATTATTTTTTGCTCCTAATGTGCCTGAGAGCTAAAGGAGAATTTAAATGTCATGTTTGGTGTTCGTCTTGATTGCGTCATTCTCGTGTGTACCTACCTAGTGTATTCTGTGGGTGGTTGGGAGCGTTGAACCGATGACATTTCGTGATAGTTTTTTCAAGGTTTTTTGTCCTAGTATTTTCAAGTGCCGTGTGTTTTTTACCTAAATATTAAGACGTAGTTCTGAGATACTTACATATATATTTGAAAGAAAATATAATGCACATAAAGGTATCAAGGAATTTAGAAGACATTTTGAAATAAATGTATTCGTACTTAGCGGTTTCGGCCGTTAAGGCTTTGGTGAATGATTTCGCTTATAAGGATGTCATCGACCACTTAACAACAGGAAACTTGGCCTTTTTCCGATCGTTGAGTAAAAAAATAATGTAAGGCTAACACTTTTTTCATAATGCTGATTTACACTGTTGCAATTTCACAGTGAACCGATTGAAATAAAAATACTGTAACTGAATTTATATGAACTGAAAGATCAACGCACAAATTCCAGTCAGAGATCCAATCCAGTACGGTATTCTAAATTTACTGTGTTCGAAATTAAATAAGTACACATTTCTCGCAACTAATATGTTTGTGAAATAAATGTTGATAATTGCAGACCAACTTAAAACGTGGAATTGGCAACCGGCACACCTTACCGTGCGACTGACAGATAAGCTCATTGTTTAGTGTAGGGATGTTATGGATATGAGATTTGGGATCTGGATATGGATACGGATATATGAATAATATTTTACAGGTTTCGATTACGTCTATGGATACAAAATTATTTCGGAATATCCGATTGTTTCGGATAATTTCGGTTATGGATATTAGATGATTTAGGACTTGTAAAAAAATATAATGTATGTACAAGGTACAAGATTAATTTTTGTTTTAGGTATTATTATAATCATGGAATAAAAACCTAAAATATCAAAAAATTAAAACGTCTAAAGATGAAAGCGATATGGCCAGTGTATCGGTTTAGACAGCGCAAACCTGTCATAACATGGTTCTTTAGACTCTGCCACTATCCGATATTATTCGAAACTTTTTTACCGGATTCGGCTACGGTAACGGATATATTTTTGTTTCGGATATCCGATAGTTTCGGTTACGGTTACGGAGCTCCATACATCCCTGGTTTAGTGTAATGTGGGCCGGCTATTGTCGCAGACTAGGCGTCATATCTACGTAACTACGGATACATTTAACTATTTACCGTTTTGCCTTTCGAATTGACTTTTAATTTTATTTTTATATACATAATAACGGCCCCGTCCGATTTCGTTCGAGTGGGATTATTAATTATAAATTTTATATTTTTTTCTTTGATTAAACATCATTAGGTTAACTGACATTTTATACCTATCATCTACTCAATGACACTTCCTAACTACATACTAATTTTCACGAAGATCGATCGAGCCGTTCTTGAGTTATAACGGGCCATACAGACAGACACAAAAATTTTCAAAATGGTCAAATTGACGTCAGGGTGTCATAAAATGAACATTTATCATGAAATTTGACAAAAATGGAATCTATAGACAGAGAGACATTACAGATTTATATAGATATATTGATTTTATATAGCCTATCATCTGCGCGATCAAGTGTTTTCACTACATACCAATTTTCATCAATATCGGTCAAGCAGTTTGTGAGTTATCTCGAGACACACGAAAAACTCAACAGATTTATATAGTAGTATAGATAATACAATTACGCTGTAATGTGTAATGAGGATGTGTATATTATATTGTTATATATTACCGAAAAGACCAGCCTCACTGAGTGATTGCATAACTCTCAAACTTGTGGACTTCTTACAAGCTATTATTACGAGCAGGTCAAGCTATAACAAACTATGTAATAAAATCTAAGAACATGAATTTCGACCACTTCTAGTTCTTGAATCATCGTGAAACTTGGTAGGTGTGTGGGTTAAATAACAATACAATAATATGGTGCCATCGAGTTGATCTGCTGATGGAGCTCAAAGGTAGGAGTCGGAACCCTGGAATATCTATTTAATAGTAGTATTAACCATTGAGTTTGGGCTGCTTAGATTTATTTTGACTCATTCTATTCATTTCACCTAATGACGAGCCTTTGTTGGAACTGGAAGGTGACTGATAAAATCTAGTAAACCCATCGAGTTAAAACCCGTTAGATTCGTTTGACTAGTTTTATTCATTACACACGAGGACCTGGTAATGGAACTGAAAGGAATGCCTACTAGTAAAATCACTAAGTTTGGATTCATTAGATTAGTTGAAACTGTGAACTGGATTGTTCCAAAATAACAGTAAAGAAGCCTTGAACAAGTGAAACCTTATCGGCGATGGAGAGGATATGTCCTCATTCGCCGACATATGTATGTACGCAAATTAGTGGAACAAAATATCTGCACGTCAAAAAAGTTAAAAATAAAATTACAGTTTATAAAACACGCTCTTTCGAGTACTTACTGCACTAAACTACTGCACTATTGATTGAAAATGTTTCGGAAATTTTAACATTTCTGTTAGAATGTACGTAAAAGCGCATCATGGTTTTACAGTTACTTAGCTTTTTTGACTATTATTAAGCTCACTTTCATACGATACAATTATGAGGTCGAAACGAACTGTCGTTTCGACTACAGCGACATCTATCGAATCTTAGGATAGCTACGACAGATCGTAGCTCTCCTAAAATTCGTTAGATGTCGCTGTAGTCAATTTATCAATAAAATATATATCTAAAGATACCAAAACAACGCTTGCCGAACAAGTTAGATTTTTATAATTCAATAAATAAATGAGCACACAGCTTATCATAGTATCATAATCTTTGCCACCCTCCAGACATACAATGTTCTGAGATAACACGTGGAACGTGTATTATGCCCGTCTTTTGTGTAAAAACTGTAGATCTTCGTTTCGTCTCACTTCAGCTCGACCTTAGTGAAAATTGAATCTCAACCGATACAAAGTTAACTACTCATATGTGAAATTGGTCACTTCCATATACTAAAATTACCCTCGTGAATCTAATACGTAGGTCCATGGAAACCAGTAGCTTTAAGCCAAAAAACTGAGGGATATTTTATAACAGACAACACTATTTGTAAAATGAAGTCATCGATGAGACTACAGTGAGCCCGATTGGATAATAATGTTGGATTGAACCTACAGTGGAGCTGAAGCATGAGCTATTATTTAATCTGTCGGATTACACATGCCTCAACCGGATGCATCTCTTTGTGTCCACACCTCTGCATGAACTGTGGCTCAATTGAACAAACTCGTCCGATCATTGTTACAGTATATTATAGGTACATATCGTGAGATGTGTGTTTTGTTTGAATTGCCTTTTGCTGCAGTTCATATGGTGTAGGGTTGGGTGATCATAGTTTGGTTTTGGTAGACGGTTTGCCGCGTTGGAATCTGGAAGTAAAAACTTGTGGCATTGCAATCTACCCGTGAACAATCAATCTGCGTGGTAAACTATTATTTATGTACCACACTGAGTATCAGAGGGCGTGGTCTTCCCGTACTAAAGTCTGAGCGCCGCCGTTTTGGTCAGAGTGGCACGGTGAAGACTGCTACTGTAATTTTCAAACGTTGTTGTTTGTATATTGTGTTTAATTTTATATTATATTTGACGACCCGCTCAGTTGGTAGTGACCCTGCCTGCCGAGCGTGGGGTCCCGGGTTCGATTCCCGGCCGGGGCAGATATTTATGTGACAGATAAATGTTTGTTCTCGGGTCATGGGTGTTTGTGATGTGATAATTGTGTATGTCCATGCCACCCGCAACACAGGGAATCCTAGTGCGGGGGTGTGAGTGTGTAAACGTTTATTTATTTATTTATTTATTAATGTTAGTCCTAGTAGGTACATTTCATCATCCATCCATCCATCAGCCTTTGGAGGTCCACTACTGGACATAGGTCCTGAGCCCTCTGAATCCAGCGGGTGTCCGCTGTCTTTTTCAGGTCGTCAGTCCACCTGGTCGGGGGGTGTCCTATGCTCCTTTTTCCGAGACGTGGGCGCCATTCGAGGACCTTTCTTCCCCAACGGTTATCAGTTCCTCGAACTATGTGCCCAGCCCATTGGCACTTCAGCAATGAAAGCCATGGTACATTTAGTCATAGCGGAAATTATATATTTTCCATCTCTTTATTGTCGATGTCAGTGTTGTGGGGCGGGATTCGATTGTGATTTCTATTATCCAGTGACAACAATTAGAATGTGCCTGCATTTTAAATAATTTATGAAATAAGTCCACGTCACGGACAGAATTGCAAGAATCCGCTACGCTACGGAATGTTCCGATAGCCCCGTTATGCTGAATATAATTCAACGCGACAGTTAATATTGGAATAAATCCTGATAGTGTTTCTGATAGCATTGTTCGGGCACGTGACTCGTGGCGGCGACGGCTCACCCAGACCACCCATTATGTTATTAAACTTTTACTTACTATTATATTACTTTTTTATTGTTACGATTAAATTGTATACTATCAAGTATCTGTCACTACGTTGTCACGTCACCACATGTCTTTGTTGTGAAACTACTAAATTTCGCTTCAAAGGGTCCTTCATACACAAGTCTTGAGATTATGAAAATACCATTTCATTTGTGTTCCGTTAACTGGATTATAACACGAACACAACACATAAAATTTAAAGTACTTCAATTATTGCGCTTATATTTTACTTTGTTTATTGTATTTAAAAAAAAAAAAACTAAAAAAACATTTAACCAACTTCAAAAAGAATAACTACAAAAGTGTACTAAAAAGTGAAAATTAATTTAAATATATATGCACTACATTAATTGTTTGAAATCTATAAATAGCAGCATAATAAATACTTAGTACTTGGTAGATGCGCTAGGTTCTATAAGCGCTACCTGTTAAGAAGAACCACTCTTTATCGTTTGAACCCGTCATCAAACCCTCACCATATTTAAAGAGGACCTACTCTTATCCATCTGCTATACAACGAAAAAGAATCATCAAAATTAGTTCATAAGCAACGGAATAATAGCATGCCGTGCCAGCATGGTAATGGCTGGACATATAAAAAAAAATACAAGAAAAAAATATAGAACCGCCTCCTCTTTTGAAGTCGGTTGAAAAGTCTAAACGACAACGATCATGTGAAGAGTTCGTGAACAGTTTAAATCGTAATCTATCGTGTTATTGGTTCTTCTGAGTGTTCATCTGAATCGCGAATAAATCGGAGTTAAAGTCGCGACAGATATACTAATCGAACAATACAGCCAACCGCTGCATTCTGGGTCGATAGTACCGTTCCTGCTTGATACATCATGTGTTTAATATACTGCAAAACGAATATTGTTCATCCATACAAGTCCTGCTGATCACTGAACTCTGTGCTGTAAGCACTTTTATAAATATTGACATCCAATATGACGAAGGTATTAAATTTTAATTATGTAATTAAATTTAATACATCGACATTTAATAATAGTGGCAACTTTATCAAAGCCAGGAAAGTCCTCGGCTCGCGACCTAAATCTGCAATCTCGAGTGGATATTACGTCGAGTGGATATTTCGTCTGATAAAGTTGAGGCACGGGATTTCTACAACAAGCTTTGAACTTGCCGGATTATTGCGTAATGTGTCTTGAAATATGGCTCTAAGTTGATATGAAATTAAATTGTTGGAATCGTGGAAAACAGCGAGAACATATCCGTATTAGAATATTAATAACTGCCGTTAAACACTATATTTTAATGGTTTTACAGTTAATCAAAAACCTGCTCGACGCGGCGATAAGTAACTACGCTTCTTAAAACCTTATTTACGTTTACAAATTGCTCCCTCACAACAATTGTTATTATCAAACATTTAATAAATTTTGTGTTAGACAAATTTTCTTGTTTTAAAAGATCTATTCCTAGTCTTTATGAAATACAAATATATTAATTAATTGGAACGGCCTCACAAAAAATTTTTTACCGTCCTCTTAGCTTCCGTATTAACTTCTAAGCCCTTATCATCCATAGATTCGTTTTGAGGAACGAAAAAATTCTACATAATGATCCGCAATATAACTATTATTTAATTCTGTTCAGTTGTTTTTGCGTTTAGAAATGCACATGCATATATCGTAAAAGAAAATATGGTTTTTCGATTCCGTTACAATTGTAGGAGAAAACCACTTTATTTAATATTTACGAAAAGTTTTATTTGCTACAATATCTATTTTTTAAATTGTAGACAGAATTAAGCCTATAACTACGGAATAGATCTATAATTAATATCATAAATAAATATCCGTGATTTGGCCTTTAAATATTAAATCTACCAAATGACAAAATAGCATTACCTTGCACTGATTATGTATTATATCTTCGCACCATTTATGCACTTATACACTGTAAACACTAGGGAGACAACTTCACTTGTTGGCTGCCGAGAACGAAATGCCGACCGTTATTGCAACTCCTGCCTCCACAAGATCGCCGAGGTACTAAAATAGCTGAACTTGTAAAATACCCCCATTGAGGATTATTACTTAGCAAATATTGTAAGAAATGAA
>PDGT01000019.1:524515-567842 GCA_003671415.1 Megathymus violae
TATATCGTAAAAGAAAGTATGGTTTTTCGATTCCGTTACAATATTACTGCGGGTGTCGATGAATAAAAGAATAACAAATTGGATCTAAAATGTCAAATATCAAATAAATATTCCGTTGAATAAAATCAACATTTTCTAAAATATGTAACAGTTCCACAAACATTTTACTAAATGCACTTAAATGTGTATTCAAAAAAAATGCCTGTAACTATCTTAACAATAACAGCTAATTATTTATACGAACACTAAAACTGTATTACGACTGTGTTGTAGTGTTTGTAACGCGCACTATCTATGTATATAAATGAGGAAATTGTCTGTATGTCGTATGTCAACGTGCAGGCGAAACCGACAGTATCAAGTTATGTACGGTAACAATCCAACGCAACACGCGCCGTCCACGGGGTCGGTATTTGCTACACGACATGAATAAGTGTTTCGCAAATATTGTCAGTAAATACATACAAAGGCGTGCAGAATGTTATCAGTCTGTTTTCTTGGATATGTTTATACCGTGTTTTTTGTGATCTGTTGAATATATATTTTGATAATAGTAAAAAGTAAACAATTTAAATACAGCATAAGGCGTCTCCTTTGTTTGCTTTATGATTAAGTTTAAAAAGAAGCATTCCTATTGCATAAATAATAGGTGTTGTTATCGTGTAACCGGCCCTCGGGACAGTGTCAGATATTTAATTTTAATTATTATCAATGTGATTACTTACTTAGATATTTAACCGTGTTATTATTTATGTTATTTTTTTTTAAATAAAAGTAAATTCCCCTGTAAGAAGTTTTCATCTTCGCCACTTAGTATTTTGCGTGTATTTTTTTTGTATTGATAAATAAATGACAATGGCTTGTGGGTGTGACGTTGCAGGCAGATGGACCCAAGTTCGATACTTATACCTCAACTTCGAAGAAGTTACGTGTGTATAATAATGAAATTATCAATTATGTCAATGTTATGTTATAAAGTATCAATTATTTAGGCATAATTAATTAATTGTACTCGTCGTATCTTGCGACACTTCAATTTAAGAAGATTTACGTTGATCAGCTTCATGTCAATAGTGTTAACGCGGTACGATGAAATAAAATTGTCTTTCATTCTTAATTCAGTAATATTACTTCAGTGAGAGAAGAGAAGAATTAACAATGGCCGACCGAGAAAGAAGCATCGTGTTCTAAGACATCAAATTTTAAAATTATTGCAATTATAACTTCTTTCAATGAAGCCTGGCATACCATTCGTAATGCTTTGATCTTGAATAACAAAAAAAATAAGTTTTAGAACTTTCTTACCGTCTACACGTCACATACGATTATCAGCATTACTTACCTGTAAAGAAATTATTTATATGTTAGTTTTATTTTGACCAATAATTTTTATTTCCATAATTTGAAACATATTACACTAGTATAGGCAAAGTTAAGGACGGGTGCAGTTTGGAGTCTGTCAATGTGAAATTTTGTGAGCATCTCTCCTTGAACGGGCGATTAACCAGGCGTTACGCACAATATATTTTTAATGAATATTTTTCGAATGACAAATTACCTTATATCTTTAGAGAATTCAATGAATCACCACTAGAGGAAGAACTTTTATACTTCTCTAGGAAGAATATTTTTCTAGTCAGTTAAAGTATCCACAAAGAGCAGACCAGTCATCTGGTGGTAAGTGACAGGTTTGCTTTCAAAATGTATAAGTTCTTTCATTTTATGTGACCGTTCTATAAAAAAAAATTATTTTATTGATTCAAAACCGCTCTATTGTAACATGAATATCGAGACAATTGTTTTATTGACATATGTGTTGACAAATTATTTTATTGATTCAAACTCGCTTTATTTTAACGTGACATATTAAGACAAAATCTACTTCGACATGCAATAAATATGTATATGACAGCGATAATATTACCTTCAATGACAAAGATGACCAGTACAGTAGTGAGAGTTTTAAGGGAGTAACATAAATTGTATGTCATATGTATACTTCAGTTTGACGGTAATGACATTTTTTTTATGTTAATAGCCGACAAACGATCAGACGAGCGAGCTGATGGTAAGCGGTCACCGTCGCCCGTAGACATCAGCAAAACCAATGATATCACTGATGCATTGTCGGCCAAGAAATGAGAAGAAGGTAAGAAAGAAAGTGTTATTTCATTGTATTACTATTAATAAAGTAACGAGAAATTCAATTTCTAAATTTCCACCATCATAACTCCTCCGAAAGATCCGCCATACTCCGCTGGAGTCCAACTGACATATCATTTTTAGGTTTAAACTAAAAAGTTATTAAAATTTAAACAGTATAGCTTATGTCTGTTGCGAGTCTAAAAATGTTTAGATGAGTTTTTATGCCAAGTTACCATATACATTTTTATGTTCGAGAAGCTGCGTATCTCACCAAAGCGGACGTTTCCCCCGGAAGTCGTTACGTAAATCAGCACGCGCACAAAGAGTTTCAATTGCCTCTTGGCCGTAACAATTTGGAACTTTCCTTTGCAAATGTGCATCCTGTTATTTAGCTCGTGATTCGACACGGAGACACGTCCCAACCGCGCTCTATATGAGCATGTGGCAAGGGTGGAAGAAAAGTTAAATGGGTTGACCTAAAGTAAAAAAAATTTTTTGTACTACTAGTAGAAAGGAAGTTACGAGAATTTATGTTGTTTAAAATTGCATTTAATTTCATTTCCGCTCAGTTTATTTAATATTTCGGACCACTCTTCTTTGATGATGAGCAAATAAACAAAAACAGCCAGTCTTAGTAACCTAATATAATCCAATACTGAGTATATACAAATAAACTAAGTATTAATGAAAGAATTATTTATTGTAGTAGTAATTAACATTCTGAATAGTAACACATGTTTGTAACACTTGCTCATTTTTTTGTAACCAAAACAATAAAAATATCGAAGAAAAATGACGGGGATTCAAATAACTTACTTTTTTTTTACGGTGCACGGCGTTCTGGTAGTGAAACGCAGTGTGAATGACAATGTTTTTTATTAAAATTCATACAGATGTTCTTTTTTTTGAAATTCATAGAGATACCATACATCGAGCAGTAAGAATGTGGCTGTCTGTTGGGTAAACCCTTTGCACAGAAGGGATCGAAAAGAAACAAAGGAGTGTTATAATGAAATTCAGTACAACATTATATCATCCGTTTGGATGATATAATGGTTATTATGTCATTGGGTGTTTTAATGTTGGCAGTAAGCTAACTGTTTCAGAATCTTTTATAGAAGATTTAAAGCATGGGAGTAGATAAACAATATTAAGTAAGATATATATATATAAATATAAAAGCGATATATATTTATTGATATATAAATTTATATATATAAAAAATCAATAAAATAACAACGTTGGTATGTATGTTTCTATACATGTACAATATGTAAAATATACTTAGTTCTGCACCCCCTGACTCCTTTTTCGTCTTTGAAGTGTCCTGTGCTACCTAAAGGTTGCCTGGAAGAAATCGCTATTAGCGATAAAAATGCCTCTTGCTTGCACCAAATGTATTAAATATTTACTGATGTTTTTTTTTTCTTTCTCCTATAACATATTGCTAAAATTAAATGCAAAGTTGTATGCAAAATTTTTATATCGAGTCTTATTTTAAAACTTTATCTATTAGTAGAAAGCAATTACGGGAATGCCATTGAATGATTTTACCTAATCGAACAAAAACCTCGATGTTTATTTTAAAAATGAAATTGGGTAGAACAGAATGAGCTTAAAATAGACAAATGAAGGTCAGGGTGAATTTAGTCACATAACTATTACTGTTACACCGCTATAGCCTAGTTAGGTATTCAAAACGGCATGCTTCATTTTAAATTGGCATAATAAACGGATGACCTCAGCCGACACGCCATCACTCTCAAACGTGGCTGATTTAAAAAAAAACAATCGAAAGAAGTGCAGTCCTTCACCGCCCAGTGATTAACTTAATATACAATTTGTAACGCTACGTTGAAACGATGAATGAATGAAATTAATATACAAGCCGGCGACGCTTGAATCGCAGAAGGGATTTATTTAGTCGAGTAATTCTAAATCAAGCGCAAGTCATTACCTGTTTCGCTAGCCATCACATTCCTTTTTTATACTTTTCAATGACAATGTTGAAGAGCACGTAAAAGAATGCGTTCACCGTCGTTTAGACCGGCAACGCGTCATCAACTATTCTCGTGTTACAAGTGTCCATGGGTGGTGCTAACTGTTTAATTCATCTGTCCATCCGCACGTTTGCCAGCTATCTTCATAAATAATCACCGGTCAACTCCAAGTCGGAGTACATTGATTTATAGCGTATTCCGTGATGTAAATATGTAAATGATAATTGTTCGGTCATGTACAATATTTACAAGTGGAGGCCCGCCACATCGTTCAGGTTGAACATGATATTAAAGCTTATGACCATCTGGAGTAATGTGCTTCTCAATTGATAAAATAATTTTTAATTAGGTGCCGTGGTTACTTTTTGCATGAAGACAAACTCACAAAAGACGCATTTTTCTATAATGTTAGTATAGATATAAATAATCAACATTCGAATATTTTTTTTAAATTTCTAATCTGATCTCAAATTATAAAAATACGGCCCTGAATAAGACAATTAACTTTATTATACGTACCGAATAAACTGTTTCTATCTCATAAATTCGGAGAAAAACGTATATGTAATTAGATACGAGAGAATGACAAGAGAGTCATTCTAAAAGAATTCAATTTTTTAAAACTGAGATGAGCGTAAAACGTAAATAATTTAATATGAAAATCCAACACGACTGGTCAGGCGTAAACCGGAGTTGTACGGCGATCATATCTTAGCAGCCGTTAATGAACGTTGCACCTTTCCTTTTCACTTTTCATGTGCACACAACACTGTTATGTTAATGCAGTTTCTATTCGCGAGAATGTCCAGAGTTATGAGGGCCGTGAAGTCCCTCACCGACCCCAAGGCTAACTCCGGCCGTTATCACCGTAATGTATTCCGTTCCATCGTTTGGATTCGGTCTCTTGAAGGAACAACAGAAAAGGGATTGAGGCCGTAAGACGGTTTTTTATCATCTTTAAAGACAAAATAAAAATGTATTTCTAATGTAATGTATACTAAAATTGAAAATAATCATGATCCGTCACGCGCTAATGTTACAACCATAGAATTAATAATAACTAAGGACATATAATAGTGTAAATTGATTACCGCTTACGAGTACTTGCGAAAGGGAAAATATCGTAAAAACGTGCATACCTGAGAGTTTTCCGTGATGTTCTCAAGGATGTGTAAAGTATACCGGACTGCACCTGGCCAACGTGGGTTAGATCTTAAGAGCAATCACGATTTGTTCTGTATCCTAAATCGCTAATTAAGATACAATAAATCGTAAGTACCCGTTACATTTAACACGTTCAGAGGCTGTGATAATATAAATTTAAAGTCGTGAGGAGTTTTAAGTTAATTTTATGACCCGGTCATCACTCTTTTATGTGACGCGGGATTTAAACATAATTATTGAAAAAAATTGATTAAAAATTATAAAGTATATATGTACGTGTCAAATTTGTTAGTGACCACGTCTTTTATTTCCTCAGTGTAAATAATCTAAAGCTGTACATTAAGGATATACGAGAAATACTACTATTAGTGGCTTTTATTAACGCAAGAGAACCCAAAACAATAGTTGTTACAATTTTTGTCTGTTTGTCTGGGCGTTTGTTCGCGCTTATCGTGGCAACGGCTTATCCGATTCTACTACTGTATGCAGTACAGTAAGCGTCACTTAATATTTATAGTTCGTTTCATTTAAATCCGTTCATAAAGAATAGAGTTACAAATTAATACATGCATTTCTAATTAACAGAACGAGCAAAACCCAGTACTAAACAACACAGATGCTTCATCTAAGCCTAAAGTTTCTGAAGCGAAGCGAGGGTATCCGTTAGTAAATAAATAAACACACTCACAACCCCGCACTAGGATTCCATGTGTACCATGGACACACACAACCACCTACGACCCGAGAATAAACATTTAATTGTCAAATTAACTTTTGCCTCTGCCGAACCCGGGACCTCTCGCTGGGCAGACAGGGTCACCATTCACGGTCAAACGAGCTGCAGGGCCGTCCGTCAAGTTTTGCTACAATTCTTTATTATTTTTACACAATCGCCGTTAAATTGAATGTAAACATGTCCAAGCGATAAGTATAATCGCGTTTGTAACATAGAACATGTTTTATCGTACTTCGGTCGGTTGTTGAAACGAAACGTATCATTTCGAAACGATACATAATAATGTACTTCCTTATTACACAGATATTAAATATCAAACAAATACCAAAAACTTGCTCCTGACCCGTCCCTCCCCCTTTATCATCCTCCCTCACGTTCAGCCGTCTAAAACTAATTAAATTAAGTAATAGGCAAAATTCTTTCTCTAGTAAAAGAGAATGAAATTGCCCAATTGATATGAAACTTTGCATACATATAAAGAGTGACATATCCACACCGACGAACATACTTACGTTAGTGAAGGATAGATGGCGCTGGTGGCAGTGATTTTTATCTTTTGAACCGTAAGTTGAATTGATATGAAATTTTGTATATACGCATGTGGCATATGTGTGAATAACAAAAATCATAAACAATAAAAAAATGTGTGTAGATTTTTTTATGTGAAGCGAAGCGCACCGGGCACCAGCTCGTGGATATATAAGCGGAATGTCATTCAATACAAGTGCATTTAATTAAAGTTAAATTATACCTAATACCTTTTTGGAAAAACAATAACGTACCTATAACCTACGAATACGAATAACCTACGAATAAATAATAAATGTATAACGTCTTAAATTTTTACTATTATAATTGGTAATACTTAATTATATATATCGCAAATTATAATAATTTTACTAAAACAATATCAATCCCTTAACGCAATAGAGTGTACAATATTTTTTGTTATTCCATCTTTAGCTAACACAAACAAACTGGATGTTTTCCCACTCGAGAGCATGCCACGTATAATTATCCGTGTGAAAAACATGGTGTGATATGAATTAATGATAAATTTGTTTGAAAATAACACTGAAATAGTAAAATGATAATTGTAAACGTCACTATTACGGTTGATGCACAAACAATAATAATAATGGCCGAAAATTGTAGGTAGTGAGAAAAGAGTTCTCAGCCCTACTCCGTGCTGTTTATTGGGTCATAAGTGACACCGGTAGACGCCTGGCGGGGATAACTGATCAAGTGATAATTAAACAGTTATCGACCTGGGCTGAAAATTATTGAATTACTAATATCGCTATTAACAGATAGGGGTTGATGGTAAAGGGTGGAAATTTAGGGTTGCATGTATTTTTTAATGCCATATCATATAAAAAGAAAAAAAATTGTCGAAAAAATAAAAACATTGCGGTGGACCACCCTTATCACTTAGGCTTATAAAAAATAGATAACAACCTATTCTCTGACCTACTAAATATACATATAAAATTTCATCAAAATCGGTCAAGCCGTTTCGGAGGAGTATGGTAACTAAAACTGTGACACGAGAATTTCATACATTAGATTTATTTATTTGGTTTTTACATTAAATAATTAATGCTTGACAACAATCCCATCTGATGGAAAGCGCTGATGAGTCTAAGATGTTGAGCGTATTAACTTCTAAAAGTCAATGTATTTACATATATTGAAGATGGAAAAAAACGGTTTTAATAAATAAATATTATATAAATAAATATAACGGTGTTAATAAATAAATATTCAATAATTTATTGGTATGGAAAAAAGATTTTTTTACATTTATAAATTTAATCGCAATGTTTGTGGTTTATTTAAATCTGTTGTTTAGTTGTATTTCTTGAATTGTATTTCTTGAATCGTGTTTATCTAAGTTGTTAAACCTAAGTACTTTTTTAAATCTGGTTTTATACATGAAGTTCGTTGCCAACTATTTTATTCTAATGAGTTGTATTGCACATGTGTGCAATCTTGCTATTTTAAGATTAAGGAAAATGTGAATCTTGATACCAGTTGCAATAATTTAGTTCAATTTATGAATTATTCAATGAGGGTATCTGTTAACATTTAACCACAGTAGTTAACTAACTTGGATTTACAGAAAATCCAATATATATTTTTATCCAGATAGGATTGAGCTCATTCAAAAGCAGTTTCAATGAATTTCTGAGCATAAAACAAATACTTTGTATCGAAATCTTTTTACAGAGCTCCCTCTCATAGCGAAGTAAGACTAGTTATGCACCAGGTTAATCGCAGATGTTATCATTCTGAAAAAATAATTTTATCCCTTTAAGAAAAACAGAGATATTCTCATTAGGTATTGCAGATCTTTCTCTCCGTTCAAAATTAGGTAACGGTGCAGTCGATTGGATACTTAATAAAATAGGAATTCGGTCATCTAACTACCAGAGATCCACCCAGAACTGGATATTTCACACCAAAAATAATTACCATCAGAATAATTTCTGTTTAAGCTTCTGCAGGCTTTCTAGTATTTCGTTATGAACAGTCGATATAGCGATTGCTTACTGGGTTCTTCTTTTTAACCGGCTTCTAAAATAAAGGAGGTTATCAATATATTTCGTATTTTTATGCTTCTTATCTCCTTATTACGTCCGTTATTTTTGGTTTGAGGGCGAGAGGCTCGTATGATTCCACTTAAATTTTGAAGACAAAATATCTCTCCTAAAGATGAAAAATAGAAGACGAAGCCTTCTTCATTTTGTATTCGTTTTTTTTTGTTAAATTATTAATATTATTTTTTATGACTTAAGTTTTTGTACACAAATTAACTGTTCTTCAATGTAGTCCAGAGTCGCTGGCCGCAGTGACGTGTTCACAGAAAACAATAAGCAATTATCATCGCAGTGAGACAGGGCGTCATTAGTCGTCATATAATTTGTATAGGAATGTACCATGATACATAAAAATGTTATGATAACTGCCGGCAAACTGGTACCGAGCGACGCGATGGTCTGAGGACACCGAGTTTATATACCAAACCATATAACCAAAAGCGTTACTTTCGGGATGGAAAAATTTTGGTAGCAATCCATCCGCTTGTCCTGTTCATTTCCAAGATTCCGTTCTATTTTTCATATAACACGATTAAAAACTGGGTTGTTAGTTTATAAAACTGGGTTTTTAGTTGACTAATAACTTTTCAAATAGTGTCCACTCCTGCACAAACCCAGACCCAGCAATAACGGAATCTGTAGTGAAAGAGCGTTTACCCTCTCGTTCACCTCTGGTCGTGATGGCCTCAGATATTTACCGATAGCGGAGACAAAGGCATTGTCACGTAAAAACATTCAGACATCGTGATTCACCTGCGTAAACAAAGCAATGATGCGTTGTGCCTTCTACAACGGGGGCCATGGCTAAGATGTTTATATAAACTGTCTGTATACAGTACACGACTTTTTATGTATTTGTGTTATGCTGTGTTTTTATGCCGCTTAGCAATGTTATGATTTCACTATACCTACTTCACAATGTAACCTTAAACACGAAGTAAAATAAAAAATAATACTACTGTGGCGAATATTTTTTAATCTGTAATAGTTTAGTTATCTGTATTGTTTTATAGAAGTTATTAACTAGTAAGTAAGGTATAACTATAATTTACAGAACACCTATGATTGGACCGACTTTGTGATTGGAGTAAAACACAACAATTTGTACTTGTTTATACATATAACAACTAACGAGACATACTAACAAAGTATTGTACATACTTTTAACATAAGTTATGGTTTATGACAGAATGTCTTGCTTTGTTATTTAACAGATTTTGTAAGCGCAGAACCCAGTTTCTACAGTTCAGGGTCTATGTATATTGTACTATAAGGACCCTAATATTTTACGAGAGTATGACGTCACCATGAAACATGTTGATGCAATCTATCGAACTGATATCAAGTGGCAGATTTAAAATCTATATGTAGATTTTTGCGTAAATAAATGAAATTGTCTTTAAAATAATCATCTAGTTTGTAGTAACCTTTCTTCATAAGAATTCTTTTGACGTGAGATTTTTTACGAAAATTTTTGCTCGATTGTCGGACAAAGAGAAAAAATACAGTTCATCAGTGTCTTCATATAGTTAAAGACAGCGCCTACTCGCAGTCACGATTAATACTAATAGGGATGCTGTAGTGATTTGAACCACACCCCTGTGTGTGTGTTTCGGATCCCGGATCTTATTACGGATATAATTGCAAGCCGTGACAGATACGCGTTTATTTTCGAATCCTGATTGTTGGTGATGTCCTAATTCTATAGTATATGCCACCCATTGCAGGGGGAACCCTGATGTGGATTTGAATGAAAAGTTGGACCCTGGCCACATCGACAGGAACACTCGACATTATCTCAGCAAAACCACAGACCTATTCGAAAGCAGTTACAGATAACGAACTTGCGGTCATCTATGGCTCTTATAAATATGGAATACAGTTATTGATTATAATTCCAAAATCAATTTTGCAGAAGTTTTAAATCATTTTCCTCCGTAGACAAAGAATAAAGTCATAGACAAATCGTTTACAAGTGTATTGAGATAATTGTTTTTGTAATAAATCATTTTTTGTCTCATCTGTCATAAAAATCAATCGTGTCTATATTGTTCTTGGTACAAGTTGGCACAACTTGGACTCATTCCATGATAGAATCTGATAGGTGGCGCACTAATAAAATAAATAAATTTTACATTTATAAAAGAAAATTATTCATATAAACATATGTTCACGAGGTCAACAAAATATCAGAACATTTGTCAGGTCGGCCGATAAACCTATTAGCACATCACATCAAAAATGAATTAACTTAACTAACTGTAAACAGGTTTATGTCTCATAAAAGCCGCGACCGCACAAAGCTCTTATCTTGCTTGTACTAGCGTGATAACACAGGTAGGCTATATAAATCAATTTTCTATTGGTTATTGAATCGGTTATTTATGTGTAGTTTACCCGTATTGACCGCGGAAAATTTGCGGTTAAAATAATATATGTAAGTATTTATTACGTAAAAGTTTACAACTGATGTTATGTTCACATTTTGTTTTGCATGTTACTCGACAACCGGAATCATTTCGACTTGAATAGTATAAACCTTTTAAAGGTGAAATAACCACTTGGTTTAAAGGTTTCAACAAGCACTCATATGATTATTTGCATCATAGTTATTTTTTGTAAAGAAAGACAATACGTACATTGACCTCACGTGGACAATTAAGGCTGAACTTCCACTTGACATGACAGCCAGTTACGTTTTGATTTATTAGCAAAAATTTTTAACATACGTCATTCATTAATTCACTTTACTTCATCGTGTTGTACCTATATTATCATTACACCAAATAAATATCTACTTACCCCTGGGTCCTCAGAAGACAATCCAGTACGCCGGCCAAGTATAGATTGGCAAACGTCATACAACTCTGAAAACATTATACAGAACTCTCAAGTATGAAGTATCCTCGGTATATTTCTCTTTAGCGACGCAAATGACATATATTATGTATACAACAGTGGTGCGTGCAGGACTCGCACTTGGGTCCACGTGATGGTAACAGACTTTTAAACTACTAGGCCCTTACACCTATTATAAATATTTGACGTGAACCTTCTACATGAATAAAGAGAGACGTGTCGGTGACCCCTTAACTACGACTCAAGTTAAATTTTGAGAGCATTCCAGTTTCAAAATTTACACACAGAAATATTAAATATCGATTTCAGAGTTGAATTCCGTTTTATAACCGCTTGATTACAATTTCTCATCATCAGTTTTTTTTGTTAAAATGTTTGTTATTGTTTAAAGTTTTTCAAGTGGTCATGATAATTGGTCAGAAGAACAGAAGGTAGGAGTGTGCGTTTATACTTATACACGGACGTAAATATTTGTTTTGAGTAAATTATACTATTACAATAAAAACAAATGTGAGACAAACGATCAAAAGGTAACATTAATAACAACGAATAAAAATTTTAATAAATAATCACGATGACATTGAAAAAAAAGTGGAATTCCAAAGTGTAAAAATACTCAAGCGTATATTGTAGCGGCACATAAATCATCAATTATTTTCATAGAATTTTGAAAATGGCATCTCATTATTTACACGACATTATTTGCATAAAATACTGAACGTGGACCATCAGCTGTTATTTCAGTTAATTTATCACACTCTTTAACTACCATTGTTTATTAAGATTTTAACGCATAACTTATCCAAGTATATCTTTTCAGAAATATGTATAATAAACGACATGCCATGCTTAAATTAGCACAGGAATATTCGAAATCGGCTAATAATTATCAGTGTTCTAATAATGAAGACGGTTAAATAATGAATGTTTCCTAAATAGGATGTAAGATGACACACAAATTGGAAGATGCCATTCGGGTCCTAATCTATGACATTGACAATTTACCGCCATGACGATTTGTGTAATGTGTTTCCTCTAACATTTTGTGGTTTTATTTTAATCAAATTCATTATTCGTTTTAATCAAAATTCTATCGAAATAAAAAAGAGATTCTTGCCCCGGCTACAATTGTTGCAATTTATTTTACTTTTATTTATTTATTTATTTATTTTGTTGCAATTTATTTAATGTAGGTAGTTAAATTTTTGTGACATTGGTAAAATGACGGGCATTCGGTGAGAAGAGTTGGTCGTGAACAGCCGACAGTGGGAATAAAGCGACCAAGTGTTACACATTTTTTACATAGCTCTTTCATGGGTAGATGTGTAAATATTTATAATAAAATTTCATTACAATTGACAGCAATGCCATATTGTAAATTAAAAACTCACGTCAAGGGAACTCTTATGCGGAAAGTTTATTACAACCTTGATGATTACTTTAAGGATAAGACTGCTTGGGCATAAGTTTAATATCTAGCTATAAGTGCGTTCTGTAACTGTGAGTACGAAAAAAACTTTTCGGGAGAAATTCCAGGTTTCTTGCCGCTTCTTCTTTCGAAATCACTCACGGTAGTAATTTGGTGAAGTGATGGCGTAGTTTGACGTTCGAAAAATGTTTACTTAGTACTTGAACATTGTCAACATATGCAACAAAGAATAAATTTATTGGCATAAATAAAAACTTACTGCTCATCTTTTTACTAGTGTAAACCCTAGAGTGACGAGACAAAATCCACTCTGACCAATCAATTCTCAGCATTTTCATAACGTGCCATAAGGAGTATAGCATCAAAAACATATTATTCTAAGTCCAAATCATTACATAAAATATTTTAACTGTAACAGGTACTCAAGATTTTTAATTTTATTTACTGACATTTCGATCTAATAATATGGATCATTGTCATGGCAGCACTGCGTTTTGCGTCGCAAAATTAACTACTTAAATTTGACAAGCTCCTCTGGTAACCGTCTGTCAAGTGTCAATTGAAAGAGTTTCTTCCATCTATCACAGTCTCACCGTGACCATGGTAATGATATTATTGTGTCTAAGTAGTTAAAACACACAAATCGTGAATATCTGTTACAGATAAAATGTAAAAATTTAAAATCATAAGTCATAAAATATTTTATGACACTTTCATCGAGAAAAAAAAGATGTTTAAGGAATAAAAAGTACAGAAAACAAATGTTAATGGCCAAATAAAGAAAAAAAAATATTCGTTTTTAAAGTCTCTTACATATAATATTTAAAACATTATATCATAAAATATATTTTCTTGACTACTGGATAATCAGTGAGAGTTGAGCCTTAAATAATACGTGTAGTAAAATTTTACTACATCAGTAAAACTTTTTTATGGCTACAGAAACTCTCAGTAGTCAGTGCCTTATCGTGTAATGAAAAAAAAATAGCAAATGAAAGTTGTTATTCCTAAATTAGTTACGTATTTTATACATACACTAGTTTCTGCTCGCCTGCATTGACCCATGTTCGTACTCGTAATTATGTATGTGTGGTGGTCTATGTTTTGATCGTTTAAAGCTGGGATTCCCAAAGTGATCGATATCGACGCCTGAGGGTCGAAATCGGTTTCCTAGGGGTTGACAAAAACTAAAACTGATTTTTGCAATCGATGAGGTCTAAAAATAGACCCCTATTAATTAACATAAGTTTTTATTTCAAATATTCAAGATGCTATATAAGTTGTGTTAGGTGTTTTTTTAAGTTTTGGGCTTAACATAAATGAAAACTGATTTTGAGTCTAAAAATCGACACCTAGTAATGTTAGGTGTTTTGTGTTTTTTTTTAGAATTTTAAAAGTTAGTAGATAGTGAGGGATTTTTAAAGTAATTTGACTATGGGGCTTTGAAGTATCACTTCATTTTCGATGAGGGGTCTGTTGCCCAAAATATTTTGTGTATCCCTAGTTTAAAATGTTACTTCTATGACATGTATAAACAGGTATTATATTATCCACGCGAAAATTTATTACAATACTGTATTAGAATTCTAAACTAAAACACCTATTCATCCATTTATCAAAATTTTTTATTTAGTATTCACCTATTGTATTAAAAAAAATTCCGAACAAAATTTCAAGTTACTATAAATATAGATATATCATTTAAGATTAAATTTTATCGGTCTGGTAGTCAGTTACGATTATATGTTAATTAAGTAGATATTATTTCAAGCCGTTTACATACATAATATAATAATAATAACGTTTACACACTCACACCTCCGCACTAGGATTCCCTGTGTTGCGGGTGGCATGGACTTATACACATATGAGATCACAAACACCCACGACCCGAGAACAAACATTTATCTGTCACATAAATGTCTGCCCGGTCGGGAATCGAACCCGGGACCCCTCGCACGACAGGCAGGGTCACTACCAACTTGGCTATGGGGCTGTCAAATATGATATATATATCAAGATTTCTGCTTTAAGCGTGAGTTAAATATCCAGACCGGTGATTGGGGTTTTTAAAAATAAACAAAGACGACCGGACTGGCCCAAGATTAAGAGAGAACTGATTTTATTTATCTTTAAACATGGTACATTGCATTTGAAACCTTAAACTGTTTCTTCTAACTCGTCGTCCGCTGGCTGGTTACGCCAACGTAACTCGTGTAATAACATCTTTGTGTATTCGAAGAACTAATATTGTATGACGATATACATAGGCTATCCAGTTAAGCGACATCGAGAGCGTTGAATGAACGACTATTGGTTCCGTACTTTATAGGGCACGTAGGCATCTGGTCTCGGATGTGCTTAACTACTCACCATGCTCTTCACGGGCATGGGCATAAATAGATCGCGATATACAAACCGATTTGAACTCGGCTGTTGTGGGAAGACCCTAACTTAGTTGATTACCAAAGCTTCGTCCACAAATGTATCATATGTCCAACTCGATCACTGCATCCGCATCGGCGACACGTATCATATTTGCAAATACGGTTCGTTCCAGCTTAAGTCTATTTTTTTAAATCATGAAAAAATTATAAGTACAGGAGGGTTTGAATTTGGGCAAACCCACAATTAGCTAGAAAGTTTATTGCTCGTAGAATATAGAAATGGGATCGTATTAGGCAATTGAATGTAATCTTGTAGTCCAGCTTTACCGTTGATACAAACTATCAGACTATTAGCTACATATAAAATATATCCGCAGTCATAACATACGAGTCATACATCTATAAAATCGCATTTAGGACCTAAAACGGCTCTATCCGATCTCAAATTTCTGCCAACCTCCTCTCGATGAGGTATTGGCGTTGGATCCCTCCTGATGGAAGTCACAGAGCTCGACCACCCAGTTTAGTCCCACCGGTACTCTATACCTACCTAGTTAGTTACCATTCTCCTTCGAGAATAATCCGTAAAATGTTTTAATGTATGTATTTGGTTACCTTGTAGTAAGTTAAAAAGGGGTAATTTGTATTTTCTGGAATGACAACGTACCGATGAGGTTATTTGTTTTGGATGATTCATCTGGGTATTAGTTTAGACTTTGACGTATTGTAAATCTATATCTATACTAATATTATAAAGAGGAAACCTTTGTAATTTTGTATGTTTGTAACGAATAAACTCAAAAACTACCGAATCTATTTTAAAAATTCTTTTACCATTAGAATGCTCCATTATTCCTGAGTAACATAGGCTATATTTATTACTAGAAAAATAAGGTATCCTTGTTAAAACTTCAGTAACGTGAACCAAGGTGTAAAAAAATTTGCTTAAAAATTTCCTCCATCGTGTACGCTGTGGTAACTATTGATGATAGAACAAAAAAATGTTATACAATATTAGAGACTATCCACAAATAACTTCACGATACTATATGTCCAATTACTGTTGTTATGAAACTATAACCACTTTTTACATTTAAAAGCTGACCAAAATCAGACCATGATAACCACACCTTCGTATTAATCCTTATCCATTAAAATCATTTCATATTCAAAACTATTTCAATACCTATAGATAACTTTTTGAATTACTCAAATCGGAAATTCCGTTCAGAAGATTTTACGAATTTAGGAAAATAAACACCGCCGCCGCCGCCGCGCAATGACCAGTGTGGCCCCACGCAAAGCAGCCGTAACGTAAGACAAGACGACGAGTTAGGGGGTGCGAAGTGCGAGGCGGGCACATCTATGAAATAGGTAGTCGCGCGGTCAACTCTTTACGCAGCGGACATATGCAACATTGAACACGACCCCGTTGCCCAGTTGGTAGTGACCCTGCCTACCGAGCGTGGGGTCCCGGGTTCGATTCCCGGCCGGGGCAGATATTTATGTGACAGATAAATGTTTGTTCTCGGGTCATGGGTGTTTGTCATGTGATAATTGTGTATGTCCATGCCACCCGCAACACAGGGAATCCTAGTGCGGGGGTGTGAGTGTGTAAACGTTTATTGAATATGTGCTTTATAAAGATAAAATTATAAATATATCTCAAAATGTTTACAAATAAAAGTACACCCGTGCGAAGCCGGGGCGGGCCGCTAGTAAATATATATAGAAAACAGTGATGAATTAATGTAATAACAATGTATATTATACACAATGATGAAATATGAATCAGTAAGTAAACTTTTAAGTAACACTGTTTGTAAATATGCATAATGATACAAATATGATATTTGATTAATCAATGCACGAGTCTGGACGAGTCCTTATCTGGAGACAGTCCGCTCGGGTTTCGAACGTTGCTAACTTCCTCGACGTGTATTGTCGGCGACGTAATTTGCGGTTTTGTGTTACACTTGCTCACCACTTACGACTTGCTTGACGAGTTGCTATCTCCTTTCTTTGTTATCGATATAAACGAGATAGAATATTGTCAGGATTCACAGATGCAGTAGGTACTGAAAGGATTTTATGATTTTTAAGCATTGACATTAGAACTTTATCTAAATTATCTTTGGTATCTAATTTCATATCATTCATACGCCTTGAATCTCATAGAGGATAAACTCTTAATTCAGTGACTGAATCATTATAATGATTATTAAAGTAAAATTGAAAAAAAGATGTGGTTAAATTAACATAACATTAACAATGTTTAATGTTTCTCGACAGTCTTCACCAACACCACGACGACCAAAACGCTAAGGACACAAAAAAGGAAGCGAGACATCAACATGCAGAACGGCGCTACCGAGACGTTGGATAAATGGTTTACGTCTTTATATTAGCTTCACTTTAACACAGTTTTGTAGTCAGAGAAAGTTCTATGGGTCTTCGACACATACTTTCACTCTGTAAATAAATATTTCTTCAATAATTTTGAGTAATGGCATTAACGCCGGTTAGTACAGAGGCTATACATATGTGCACAACACAATTTCTTTATTGGACCTGATTGTATTAGCCAATTAGTGTACTTGCAGGGCCTATAAATATATGGCATAATAAAATGTATTGGCTTATTATGTTTAAAATCGCTCGTAAATTGTACAGTTAAGAATAAATTTTAACGATTCCACGTTACATCCTACAAAGTTCTCTGAATCGACTAATTATTACGGTAATTTACGGCCCATATTAACGAGATACAGCCTCACAAGCAGTCTCAATTTTGAAGGAATTATCATGCGTTAGTATTACGTAAAAATTTTGATCTCAGAATGACTTCAAGATCAATGGCAGATTTGGTTAGACAATAAGTATTATACTTGATAAAGTTGAACCTAAGTGTTTTAATCTTGGGCATGTTACTTTATAGATGTTATGCCATAGAGTCACAAGTAAATACAAAAGGATCCATCGAAAAGAAAAACAGTTTATTCGGTCTCAGAATTTAACTTAAACATCCAAAAGATTTTATAGAATTAGCTTGTAAAGGATGACAGAGTACACCTGTTGTAAAGAAATTTCGAATACGAATTCATAAATAAATAGGATTCAACAAATCAACTTCAATGTACCGATCACGCACCAGTGAATATCTATTGTAGTAAATGAAACTCTAATGGAAGAGCTTTCAAGAATGCTGAAATCACATCATATCTGTGTTACATTTTTAAGTAATGAGGTTCTTACGATGTTTTACTATCATAGTAATTTCAATGCAATATCTTGTTACCTTAATTATGTTGCAATATCAATGGTTATTTGGCTACTTACGTGACACCAAGTCACGTACGGTTTTATAACTTTTATATACTAACTCATTTATTATCTTTTATGCAACAGTCTAGCCGTAACAAAAGTATGACTGATTTCAATTTTGTCACTTGTACACAGTCTAACGAACTCTTTCGTACAACCGGCTGATTGAGGCATTCCCATATTTATATCAGCGTTTAGGCAAAGCGTTGAATGCAAGCGCTTTTTAAAATTAAGCCTATTTTTTTAATGATAAAGTTGACACACTTACACACCTACGTAAGGATTCTATGTTGTGAATGGCAAGGACGGACACAAATCAGAGTTCACAAGCACCCATGACCTAAAAACAAACATTGGTCGACCCCGGCCATGAAATCAACAGATCACTACAAACTGTGTTGCGGGGTCGTCAGTGTAAAAATTATTTAGTTATAAATATATAAAATAACTATAAGGCTTTTTATTTTCTTTTCTTTTATCCTCATTATTCTGTCGTGCAACATTGCATATCATGTAACAATAACACAAGTTTGATCTTAGCATGTACCAGAGTTTAATACGCACTTATTCGTGGACTACTTAGAAATTTATTGTATTTTTTGTAATTTTACTTTGTGTGCAAATAAAAATCCTTTAAATATTGTATTGTATCATGAGACAGACATGACGAAATTACACAATTTAAAGACGGTGCTGTTCACCTTTTCCTGTTTCATTATCCTGCTACATACGTACATAAGTCGATGGCTTGTTACAAGTAAGTAACTGTACGTTGTGACTCTGTGCTCGTCGGTTTGAGATTTATTTCGATAACTTAAGAAACAAATTACCATGTCGTTTGACAAGCCGTTATGTAAATTAGAAATAAATATTCGCCGACATTACGATGAAGATATCATATGTTAAATATTCTGTGTAATTTTAAAATATTTCGGTACCTTTAACATTTGCACGTCATGCTGGGTTATTTTCCAGACGATTCGAAAGTAACGTTCATAAATCGGACCTTTTTTGTATTCCTTTTGATGTCAGCGGGTAGAATGAAAGGCCTTAACCCGTAAGTGGGCCTCGACAGGGCAGAGGTGTCTCTGCGTGATTGAGGTCAAAAAAATTGCAATTGCAATATATTTCACATTAAATACGTAATACGGCGTTAAATCTACTATTTACTAAAATTTGTTAATGTATAATAATTAGACTTTTAATCAAGTGTAGTATTAATATGTACGGCTCAATATAATGTATGTAATTTTTTAATTATACGAAAGAGGATTTCATCGCGACCTTCGTATCACTAACAAAGGGTTGCATCGAAATTTAACTATTTGTGATTGGGGTGGAACAGATTATATTACGAACGCTGAGCATTCATGCAACTAGGTCGAAACAGCAGTGTGCATACATATCGTGAATCCAAAACAAAACAGTGCAATACAAGAAGGTGCTACTCTTTCCGGCACACAAATAATACGCAGTATACTGAGATGCAAAAGTCGATAAAAACTTTTACAAATGAGTTAAGCGCGTTCTTTTTGAAGGAATAAGAGACAGAAATAACAGTTTTGTTGTCTTCTATTTATAGATTAACTAAAGATGGTTTTATATAATTATTAGAAACATTGAATAAAATTCCTAAATAACTTTAATAAGACCTTTACAAATAAGTGATTATAACTTTCACGTCCATATTTTGTTATTAACGAGTGTGTTACCCACTCCGAACAGCTGTATAAATATTTATGACAAGAGAATAAAATTAAAAATAATTATTTGGTGGAATATTCAATTTAAAATATACTTTGTATTCAAACTCAAACAACATATTGTGTGGTTTCAACTTATCAGTAGCCGACTGCATGGTTCTCTCCTTAGCTTACGGGGCCTGTGACAGAACTTAGAGGAACACACTACTCCAACCAGACTCGATCCGAGGTACAGGGCAATAGAATTAATGACCCTTCCCTTNNNCCCCACGCCATTGTACACGTAAAATGTTATAAAATTACAAACCTTATAAAATTGGATAATGTACAAAACAAAATATTCCTGATTAAATCATTAAAAGCTTTCGCGTAAGTTTTCTGTGCAGTAAAGTCTGATTTACTCGATGTATCGTACTATCAATGGCATAGATTAAATATTTAATAATATGTTACCCCTCAAACATGGCTGAAACCGGACCGGAATCCAGCGCAAATAAGTAAAAAAGTTAACCCAAGTGTAGAAAGTTTTTGTACCAGACGAAGACCGATAAGGCATAACCAATGCTATCCGATGATACCAACAAGCGCGGTGGCTAACGTGACCTTCGAGGCACGGAATCGTCCAGTACAAATTTCGTCTCCAGCCGCCACCTATCCGACTCTCCACCGCGTTTCGATGTTCGCACGAATCAATATTTATATTTGTACGGCTATTGTCCGACAACATGAAGAATGTAAATATATATGACAAAATGAAGAATGTATATATATATGTGTGTGAGTGTGTGAGTGTGTGTATGTGGAGCATGAATGACTCGATTTATTTAACTATTGATGGTTTTTTCTCCGTGTAACCTTTATACAGAACGGGTTATTCCTCAACGTTAAGTTTATTCAGCCCAAGTTAGTGATGACAACATCGCGGACAAATTGTACACCATTGCCTTTATGCCTCTCTAAATGAAATGAAAACAAAACCCACGTCGGGACCTCGCCGGCCATCGGGAAATACCCGAGATCAAACAATCCTATACTTAGATAGTGAGATTATACGACTTAAAGGCTATATTTGAAAGCTACGGCATTCATTTACCTGCATATGTTTTAGTTAAATGTATTAATTCAAATTCAAAATAATTTAACAAATGTGATGTTGATATTTTGAGAACACACTTACATATGTACGTCACTTTTTGCATTAAAAAAATAGTTTCGAAAACTATTCAACATCGAGAAGAAGTAAAGTAAGGATTCTCATTAACTCATCGTTGTCATTAAGTATATAATTGAGCATACAATACATCTATACTATAATCTTAACTATTACCCGTAGCCTTAGGATTTTAGTAAACATTTATTGCTAGCTATAAATGTTAAGGCATAAATAATTTCAGTTAAATGTAACAAGACGCCTCAGACTGTCATATACATATATATAAATAATGTAAGCCGATAGTGAACCGCTTGCCTCAAAGATTTATGGCTCCACAGAAACTCAACATCGAACTCCGTTTACGGGTTGTGGGATCAGATAGAGATGAAAACCGTGTTAAAGTCCGCTTTCTGCGTTGCTGAGGTTTTGATTCTATCTATTCGTTCTTTTGCAGGTACAGAACCCTAAAATACCTCAGAGAAAATTGCCAATTTTAAAGAAGGCCGAAGAATCCGTTATCGCAGGTAATTATTACCTTCAGTGAGACAAAAGGCGCAGTAGGTTGTGTTTATGGTGATATAAACATGATACTCGAGATTTTTCAATACTTGTTGTGTAAGTTTCTAGCGAGGAACTGTAACGAATTATATTTAAATGTCTGTATAGTACTTAAAACTTGTACTATATGTCTGTACAGTATTTGCACGCTACCTAGAATATTGTTAACATATCTCAACATTCAAAGATAAAACAAATCTTGTGATCTAAGATAAAATAAACAATTGTAACTATTAGTACATTCGATATAAAGCATTTGTAGGGCAAGGATATGACGGTGAGCTCTTGAATACAAACTATGTAGATGTTTACATAGAAAAACATTTAAATGAGAGGATAAAGTCCCTGGTGATAAAACATAGGTAAAGTTGATTGTACACTAGTTTATAAGTAGAAAACTACATGAAATTAATGCTTGTATTTAACAGTTGTTCAAATGGATTTAGATAAATATTTTGTAATGACCTGACCTAAAAAGAAAAAATTTAGAACACATTTTGAAAATATTAAAAGTGAGAAAATCAAACCGAAGTAAATAAAGGTACGTTTATCCATTTTACCACGGTCAGTGTGTTGGTGATAAAGTGACTTGAATGTCGAAATCGAATCGGAATGGGGTTTCTGTCAATTTATTTATTTCACGACAATTTTTTTAATGTTAATAGTCGATAAACGAGCTGACATGCCACGTGATGGTAAGTGGTCACCGTCGCCTATTGACATCAGCAAGACCAAATGTTTATCACTGATACGTTGTCGGTCAGGAAATTAGAAGGTTAGAAAAATAAAGAAAAGTACTGTCTCACAAGCCTCCAATCGGAACACGACGAACATTTGGCGACTGACTCAAGCAGGAGGATGGTAGCTAGCCTAGGTAGGCTACATGAAAATATAATAATTAATACCAGTACTTTTCATGACACTAACATGTCGCAAAAATAAATTTTGCATTACATCAAAAAATGTTACCTTGTATTAATTGAAGTGATGAGCGAAAGTATCCGTATCGGACACCAGATAGGAAGAGTATCCCTAAGGTCGAGAAATGAGGAAAGATAAAACCGTTTGTTTCCTCGTATACACACAGACCGAATGCCTCTTTCAGAAATTCTTATCACTCCAGTTCGTATTAATGAACCGAATAAATGACTAAAATGAATCTGACGTAAAAATGAATGACTCTACGATGGATTGTTCATTATTGCTTAGTTTTCTACGGAAAATTTTAGATTAACAAAAACGCTTCAAACTCAATGTCAGATACGAGGTCGGTGTATTAATTTATGTAAATACTTAATTAGATATTAAACATACCCATTGTACACTAACACAGGCATAGACGACCACGTTACGTGTGTTTTAATACACTTTACTTTCATTTGTGTTAATGCACAAACACCTATTGCTTGATTTTAAATGAAATCAAGATGATCGTTGAGTTGCAAATGATTTATCTTTATTGCTATGTTTTACCATGATTTTTTTTTTATTAACTTGCTTTATTGTATGTCTTTCCGAGTGGAATTTTGTAATCGATTTTAAACTAACTTCCCGATGATCTAGATACTTGAAATGTGGACCATAGCTCAGAAGTGGATGACAATGCATGAAAATGTAAAAAAGACGAAGAAATTGTTTACACTCCTCAGTCCGTTATAAAAACATGGTACGTTGAATCCTTTTTTATTCGTAAGTTATTTTGTATCTCCTTGACTTTGTGCCGATTCGAGTCTTTAAATAGACTCAGAAAAAATCAAAAGAAACATCTTTGTGACGGTCCATTATTATGAAATCTGATATTGGTCGTTACGCTCTTCTAGATAAGATAATTGTATTTAAGTATGTTATTTCAGCACTACATAGCTTCCATCGATATTGTATTTAGATGAGCAATTTTCATATGGATAAGGTCATAGAAATACTTATACATTTTTTCGAAGAGACTCGGTAAGTCTTCCGGCAGAAAAACTGACATCAAATTCATAATATCTAAATAGATTAGATATTCTCAATTGTTTCGACTTTCCGTTTCATATATTTTTACGTCGGAGTTATCGTAAGTTCCGCGAATGTCAATCATCAGATAACGGGAAATTCTGATCACTTCAGATTATATTACGATAAATCGTAAGTTTTAAATTTCTCAGAAATGTTACACTTCAAAGTTATCAACTTACTGATGTGTATTACATATTTGGATATCTACACTCATATCTAATAGGTCTATGAGGACCTAAAGTAGACTCTGTCAAAAATGTAATTAGGAAAATTGAAGAAACCCATCAACAAAGTATTCATCAACATGTGAGTTTCAAGTCTTTCACGTCGGCGGTATCACGCATTTTATGAGACCGTTAAAATAGACAAAACCGTTTGACCTGGTTATGATTCAGTGTTAGTAGTTGTTAGTGATAATATTAAATGACTTAAGAACAGAAGAATTGTTTTTATTTTATAAATAAGAAGTGCTGTGCCAATGAACGCTCTCTTCACTATTCATTTTAACTTACATTACCAACGTATTATTAATTTTTAGGCTTAATCGTTTTAATTACATATAGAATATCTTTGCACGCTATATTCAAGAAAGATTCTTTTTTTTTAATATTGTATCACATATATGTATAGAGCACTAGAATAATTACAAAACCAGTTTTGATGTGCAATTAAAATAAAAATGAAAATATATTGGCGAAATATTTTTTGTAAAATTACTATGATCGTGTAGTACTTAGCGATCTCAGGACAATGACCACTTTATTGTTTTTAACACTACTTGAGTGCCATTAATGGCTTAAAATTTTTTTGGTAATAGTGGACAATCAACTTAATTAGTCTCTTCACGGTCACTTACCGTCGGCCTTGGCCATCCGCCACATCAAAGGCATAACCGATATATTTTGCCAGCGAAGAAGAAAGTGGGAAACTTTTTATTCACCTGACTTTTCACAGGTGCTAGAATTCTACCGCCCTGCTTTGGCATTAAACTGGGATTAAACGTAGCTTTGGTATTAAACTGGACAAGTACAGGACCCGTTCACGTGTAACAGGAGTGATCAAACGCTATTGCCTCCCCCATTACGAAACAGATGCGCCACGAGCAGAAATTGGTTTCAACTACGAATGTATGGATATGAAATTTGGGTTATGGATATGGATTCGGATATATGAATAATATTTTATCGGTTTCGGTTACGGTTACGGATATGGAATTATTTTGGATTATACGAATTTTGGGGATAATTTCGATTACGGATATTAGATGATTTAGGAATCGGAAAAAATATGTATATAATGTATTTACAAAATGACACTTTGACTTTTTTTCTAGTTATCTGGTATTACAATCATAGAAAAGAACAATAGCCTTAAAAATTTAATAATAAAAACTATCTTAAGACGAGGGCGGCGCGGCTAGTGTATCTGTTCGGCCGGCGAAAACCTAACATAACATGTTTCACTTAGACTCTGCCGCTAACCGAAATTATTCGAAACTTTTTTATCGGATTCGGTTTCGAATGTACTTTTTATTTCGCAGATCCGATAGTTTCGGATACGGTTATGGAGCTCAAGTATTAGTCCAAGTCCAAAAATGTTTTAATAACCAGTTAGGGTACCAGACCGAAAAAGAAAATAATTTAAAATATAACTGATCCACTTTTGGGGATCTGAACGGAATATATCAAAATTTAAAAGTAGATCAGACCGGAAAACAAAATAATATTAAATGGCAGTGGATCAGTTTTGGGGATCAGACCGGAATAAATCATGCATCCCTAGTTTCAACTGCACGCGTAAACACGCACGTGCGCACGCAAACACACACAATATATATTTTGTACGCGTCATAAAATTACAACTGTATATCAGTACAAACATTTAAAAATTGAATAAATTTTCTAGTATCATACGACAAATGAATTGCGATATATGTATGTATTACTTTCAAGGCCATCGTTTAGGTGCAACGCTGTCTCAGTCTGTGTTTTGACCTTTTAGCAATGTTTACTTACGAAACATTGAACTACGTATGTCTACTGACGTTAAGTTACAACTGCAACTAGTGGCAATGGTGCTAATTAGTATACAAACGATAATTATCAGTAATAAAGACGAACACGTTTTAAGTATAGCCAACCGTGTCGTGCTACTGCAATAAGACGATCTTACTTTTATCCCTATATATTAATATATTTAAAACACACCTATAGTTAGTTTTATAAACGATTTTGGTATTCGAAATAGTTTCCTATATACTTTTCGAGTGATATATGACGCGATCGCTTTAGTAAGTTCGAATACTTCGCGAATTTTGAAACTTATCTGCATCTTAGAAATTAATTATCAAGTGATAATTCAGTGCAGATATACGTGAGGAAACCTGTACTATAGAGTTCACTATAATGTTCTAGAACGTACGTGAAATCTGTCAAACCTCATTTGACGGATCAAGTACTGTTATGTGGGTTATTATTATGATTACAAAGGCAGGTGTTGGGTTAAATGTTGGCCAAAACATTAAATACTTCCGTGTAGACGACGCCTGTGACGTTCGGTTCCTTGCATAATTGTGAAAGTAGTCTTGTGCAATCTGACGATAATTTTCTATACTGAGGTACCATTAAAAACGACCAGTTACCTATAGGTAACAAAAGTTCTCCATGGCGAGTTAGTCACGACTCGATCCTACAGTAAAAAACACTTTATTCCGCTTAAGAACACTATCATGGTATGTGTTTTTGTCAATTCAACCGTTTTAAACAGTAACTATTATGGTAAAATAATAATTATTATTATTGTTAATAATATACTTCTAAGACAAAATATTAATATTTTATTTAATAGTTGGAGACGCGTGCAAAGAGGCTTACTGGTGACCCAGATCTGGTCGAAACCAATCTACAAAGCCTTGAGCACAGATGCAGAATTGCCAGCCTGTCAGTCTTCTGTTCGAAATAATTCCCCCCATCACCGTTCCTCCATCGAACAACTCGACGTACGGCGGGTATCCATCCTTACGTAGTGAACGTACCACCTGCACGGACGATGCGGTTTGCGTCGTCATTCATTGTGCGCACTGCAAAGGACTGAAAAAACCTGCGCGCATCAGTGTTGCCGGCTACTTACGATGTGGGAGTCTTCAAGAGGAGGAGGCTTTATGAGTTAGTGCGTTCAACATTTTATAGTTCATCACCATTTACCATTAGGTGCATCCCGGTAATGCAGTTTGAGCGATTAATATAAATACGAGCTAGGAATCGCCCTTTCTACCGAGTAATACGCTCTTTGTGCTTTGTAGGTACTACAAGTATGTATAGGATACTCTTAGTTCTGGCGGCATCACCAAAAAGTTTTCAGCAGCTTTATAATCTTGAGTATTTTTATAAATTGAAAATTCAAATATGACAAATGCAGGAAACTCCCGTGCCATTTTGCTTTTTTCAATAAAGTATCTAACGGAGATGGTCAGTTTCTTTTTGTGAAATAGGAAACATTTTTATACACTTTGTACCCTAGTTATTTCTTACGTATTATTGTTATACGAGTGTTATAAGTCGCAATAAATTGCTAATACCATGTATGATATTTCTTTGGGATCCTATAGATATAACTATTACCATACTGAAGTAAAAAAAATCAGGATGTTAACAAATAGATTGTCATATATACATTCCGCTTGCATGACATGCCTTCACATACCTAGTTTTCTTAAAACCTATGCTATTTGGTTTTAGCTGTAAGTTGGCTACAATAAAAAATAAAATAAAAAACACTGTCTCGTTTTCAGATGTAAAAAGGTACTTTATTTATCATGTCGATTTGTTTTTATTAATACAATCAACTGTTATTACTAAATCGTAATCTGAAAACATAAGATGTAAGAGAAAGCTGTGTAAATTGCAAAAAAAAAACGAACAAATGAAAATTTCAATTTCGCGAGCTTTGTTCAAGGTATCAATCACCTCAACAAATTAGGTCATTGGCGTAGTATGTCGATGATCTGAAAACAACATAAAATGGCGTGTAAAAAAGATAAAATATTCCGAACTACAAAATATGTAGAAATAAGAATATACGCTTTTATTTTACACAGACAAATTAGAGCGTGACATTACTTAGTAGAATTAATATGTAGATCCCTGTTTAAACGCAAATAGCATAAAACGTTTCAAGTGTGCTTAGAACCAATGAAGGGGAATTTGAATTTGGAAATGAAACGATAAATTGAGTTATGATTCACCTGTATTTGTATACTCAAATGGAACTCAACGTTGGCATGGTCGAAATAATTTTTTGTTCGACATGTTTTTATAGAGCCATGAGACACACACACACCATTATCCTTATGCAAAACCCTACCACCGAGCAGGCTGGCTTCTGTCAGCTTTTACGACACCCTGTTCTACCAGCGTGGGATTGGGGTCAGTATTCTAGGCATGTATTAAAATAAAATAATTAATTATTAATAATTTAGGATCTTTTTTTTACATATATATTTATCCTTACCTACTGTATTCAACACATTACTTGTGTAAAACAGCAAGTAGAAAAATTCTGCTTCACTTTGTATTTCTTAATTCTGTTGGGCTAGCGAGTAGGACAATATTATCCTTATTTTCGAGTCCTGTAGCAACCTCGACCAAATCTTGTAAGTATAGTATTTCTCAGTTATAATCAATTTTAATCTATCTTCCTCGGTGCCAAAAAAAATACTAACCATATAACGATTTCTAATGAAGATAAATTACTTATTAAGACTCGTATATATACCTAAACATAATATCACGTACCTGAGAACATAAAACATCGTGCCGGTCAAAAATGAATCTGTATAAAAAACTTGTTAATCCCGCCTCGACACGACATAAAACGCTGTGATTGCGTGTCAACTGTATAGCGTGATACCAATGGTTCAGGTATTATGTGGAAGGCTGCTCACAAAGTCTACTAAATACATATGAAAAACTTTAAACGTAATACCACCACTGTGCCCGTGAAGCCGTAAAGTCCGCTACGGCCAACGGCAACTTTCTATTCGACAAACAAAGGTGATCATTCGTCGTCATAATCGCGTCCGTTATTCAGCGAGATGTATGCCGGAGAGTTGGCTTAGTCCTATTTATGGGTACACATCATTGTTGGCTATTAGGATAAAAACAATTTACGATTATAAAAGACGATATACTGAAAATAGCGTGAGAAATTTCCAAAGTACTTTAGGTTACAATTTATTGTTGACTACATATTACATTTCTTTTCCGAGCCTTGAACTTTCAACTCAAATCAACCAAGATTGAAACGATTGATACAGTTAATTAAAAAATACTGTCATTGTACAGTATCGAACAAACATTAATCAGGCATTAGGCACTACATTAAGTAAATAAAAAACAGTTGCAAGAACGTTGGTGAGATAAAACTGGTTAAGTGAGTATAAACACTAATCTTAATTAACATTAATTAAATAATTAACGAAATATTTTATGTGCTTGTTTGGTTATATCAAAGCGACATACTCATTGGATTATGTCGAGTATTGCAATAAATTAAATGTGTGTCAAGAGTAAGAAAAAGTATTCCATATAGTTGGTAAAGGCCAGACTAAGTGATAAGTCGAAACAGACAATCTAATTATGTTGGGGTGTTAGGGGTTCCTTCCATTTTGAGCCCAAGTCATCTTACCCTGCACATGGTGAACCCAGCGTCAGTGGACGAGGCAATGGCTTTCGAACCCTCCCTTAAAGGTGTCTGGGCTCGATTTCTGCCAATTTAATCCTGTTGGTATTCCAGCTTGGTAACAGGGTTTCATAGCCATCTACATTGCGAGCACCCTGTAATCGTAATCGTCAGTAAAATGGCATTTTTAGACATGTTTCAGTTGCGAGCCGAAATTTCCTTCATCAGAAGGGGGATAACCCTTCTTGTTGATCACCCATCTTACATCTCTTCAACTGTCACCGATCCTAAGAGTTGTGTGTTGGCGGCGAGTGTTGGTGTCCTGTGTTATTGCTTTAGATTACACAGGACATATACAGATGTGACTGTCGCGTGTCTCAGGATGGAGTACACTAAATTAAGTCAAAATCAACCCCTTGAAGACACAAATTTACACGTTAACCGATATGATATCATAATTTATTGTAGCTCCACAGCTTCAGATTGTTTCCCTGAATATCTCTAAGAGCATTGGGATCTGCGGTGTCGACATTCTAATAAAGTCCAGTTTAGGGACCACCTAAAGGATAAGGCCAAACTAACCTCAAAGAAATTGGGTATAGTCAGGTAGTGTAGTAATAGGTGGGTGTATACAGCAAAGCAGTTTTTCACGTCAGTTCAGTACTGTACGACTTACAGTGTAATAATATTATCTATTTTTTTACATTCAAAGGGAAAGTTGTTTACTAGTGGTTTATTCTATTATGGTAGAAGCAAAAAATGACGTTCATAAGTGTATTTACTGAATACCTATTTGATTAAATGATTTTGAATTTCAGTGTTTACTCGTTTGAATTTGGATGATTTTTTTTCGAAGTCTCTATTGTGGGGGCCCCTCTTATGTGAAGGCCCTGGGGTCATAGCCCCGGATGCCCTCCCCAAATCCGGCCCTGATGTTAAATAACTCTAAACCGTTATTACTACTACTTCTACCGTTATTGACGTAATTGTGTTGTTTGCACGTTCATTTTAAACTCCTTATTATCACACGAGCGCATCATTATGTTGTGAAAAATGTTTTATTACCGCTCATTGCACAGTTATTATTGAAAATGATCATCACTTCCTTACTGCATTTACTATTGAGAAGTTGTCATTTTTAAGTAATGCAGGTTTCTTCTATTCTTGTATTGTAACCAGTAAATATAAATATTTAAATTGTAATAAGAATTACTAAAATGCTCTTCCAAATAGTTACCTGGATTCCTTTTATTTAATAACCAACTTGTAATTAAACTTTTATTTTTATTTTTCCATATAATTAAGAGTAATCAGGAATTATATTTTTTTACTTGGAACTATTTTGGATATTTTTTTACTTGGCAAATTTTTCAAAATACTTTTTCTTAAATATAACATTTACACATCTCTTAATTACATAAATACTGTAACTAGTACATACTACTAATTACAATTCACATAATTATTCCATATTCATATTTTATTTTTATTATATTACTATTGGCGTATTTAAAACACGCTTCTTTCTCAGTATTCCATATCACATACGTTGAATATTACTTTTCTAATTGACAGTGTACAAACTGAATTTTGACATACGGGCTACTTATGGTCAATTCATTCTGCTGTTATAAATATTATCTACATATATGTCAAAAATTGGCATAAAGAGTCGTAGGTTCATTTCCGATCTTATACAGATGCTTCTATTAAAATGTCAGTAGGTACGTACATCTTACTTATTTTCGGCGCCACCTCCCTGCTGCGATATTTATCACCAATTGTCCATTTATGTAATATATGTACGTACCTACATCGAAATTACTACACAATAAATAATTATTTACGTAATACTGACGTACAGACATGTCTCGCCTTGACTGACATCCACTTGACTGCGACAAATTCTACACTTATAATAATTTTTTTACGGGAAATCTTAATATTTTATTATCGACAGATAGAGGTTAAAACATATTTTGTTGGATTTTTTTAAACCACTGAGTAGATTTGGATGGTATATTATTAACTTATTTTATAGGTTATAATGTAGTATATTTTTAATTACGGAAAATAGATATTTCCCCACAAAAACGGAAATAAAACTTAAAAAACACGCGCCTTAATGGATGCGGCCGCTATTTCTAAACACAAGGGGTAAATTTTCTGAAACGATGCGAGAGCCCGATCTGATACTTTTATTTATCATAAATGTATGTTTTCTTTTATGGGAGGGAGAGAAGTTCTATGCATGTATAGAATTATAAGCCATCATAAAAATCAAAGTAAATTAATACTAATTTAATAACAATTATGTACATATCACTTGAATTTACGTAAATATACGAACAAAAATCAAGTTAAAATGCACTCGTATTACCGTCACAATTAAGAGACTTTGGCACAACTGATTTATTTTAACAAATACAATAAAGAAAAATCATTATACAATTACATTACAAATTCATAATTTAGTGAATTTGAATTAATCACAAGCCTCGTGTAATAATATATATTTCGATTATTTTAAAAAGTAACATTGAAATCGGTGAGATAATAAACTGTCAGATCTAATGAAAGACCAAACGTAGAGGCGAGATATTTTTTTTTATTTCTGATAATCTTTCTTTGCCTGGTCATCTAGTGCCTGTCTAGATACGCACGTGCGTGCGTTCAAATGCGTGAGCTTGTGTGTGTGTGTGTGTGTGTGTGTGTGAGCGTGTGTATGCGTGTGTGTAACGTGATGTTGAACAAAAATAAAATGAATTTATTTGTAGATATGCATTTTGGGAAATTTAAAAGATGTTGTTTTAAATTGACTTAAACTTTGTTTTATTTGCAGATTGCTAATCGGCGCTGGCATATTACTCCAGCATTTGGTGACGATGTATTCAATAGTACCACGAATGCCTATGTCGAGGGCATGTTAACCTGTATCTTGAGGCCATAATAATAAAAGCAGTATTAATATATTTTGTACATTAGGTTTACTATATATGTAAATACGGTGGACATTTTTGTTGAACAATACCAAAGGAGTGAAGCAGAATGAAGCTGCTGGCGGTATATTTTTTTTTAAATAAAATATTTCTCACTAGCTGTGCCCGCGACTTCGTCCGCGTGGAATTTAACAAAAAAGTTATTTTGTAGAAATAAAAGATACTCCAATTTTATTTATTAGTATAGATTTATGTAAGGGAAAATTCTGAGCCTATTATGTAATCTGTTCCTATAGAACTTTCAGTCGGTAAAAGCTGTATTGGACTACGTTTAGAAAATGATTTTCAAAGCGCAGCGCGTCATCCATCATGCAGATATTCTCGCGTTTTCCTTCACCGAAGCGAAGTGATAATTAATTTGTAAAACGCACTATACCTTACTTTGATTGCAAAATGTAGCATGGATATTTCGATATAATTAGATACAAACACATTTTTATTTTTTTAATTTATAATCATTAACAATTGTAGTCTAATGATTAAATGTAAGTCTCACACACAGGACACCCGCACAGGAAACCCGAGTTTAGAAATTAATTATCACTCATTTAAGTAAACAAAAACTTCACAAGACAATCAGCATATTTGAGGGTTCTTCGTAAAGTTTTCGGATAAGTGTGAAATCCGCCAATCCTTATTTGGGCAGCGCATTGAACTATAATAGCCTTAATCTGTATCATTGCGGGAAGATATCTTTACCTAATAGTGGATTAATTTTATTATGGATTGTGATAACTTGTAAGGGTATAGTATTTTTTAACTCAATTCATCCTGACATACAGTTCCGGAAATGAACTCGTTAAATCAGTTAAAAACTGAAAATGCTTAAAACTTCACAAAATTAAAGCAATAAAGTAAGATTAAGTTACGCCGAGTTAATTTAAGCATTACAAAAGAAATGTTCCGGTTCCAGAAACATTAACATTCTACAAGTGCGCGCTGACGACATCAACACAAGGCGAGTGATTCACTGTTTGTACTAGTTTTTCCGAGTACTACATTTGCAACACGACTGTTTGGTTTCGCGAGTTCATATCAAATACTTGATTTATAACCAAGACCAAACAGATAAGGGAGCGTGACACGTGTTTGACCCGAGTGCAGAGGCCTGCGTTGTGGATCCGAAATTTCGAATCTGGATATCGATATGAATATATGAATAACCTTTTACCGGTTTCGATTACGGTTACGAATATTGGATATTTTAGGACTTGTTAAAAAAAAATTATAATGTTTTTAGAAGGTAACAAGCAGTTACACTTTATTTCTAGGTATCATTTGGTATTATAATCATGAAAAAAAAAAACAAAAAGCTTTAAAAATCAAATAATAAAAACTTTCTAAAAATAACAGCGAAGCTAGTTTACCGGCTGGGCCAGCGAAAGTATCATAACGTGTTTCATTTACACACAGCCCCTCACCGAAATTATTCGAAACTTTTTTATCGGATTCGGTTTCGGTTCCCAATATCCAATAATTTCGGTTACGGTTACGGAACTCCATAACGTAAATGGTGTAAAGCAATAGCAATAGAATACGAATAAATATTGATAACAATTGCGATGCTTGCATTGCTTGTAGTAACAAATTAAAACGAGAGAAAGTCTTTAAAATTTCGTAAAAGGAACTCGAGTTATACGATCTCAGCTGGTTGATTTCTCCCTATACATTTAGTTTTTTACAATTTAACAACTGCTTAACAAACTTCTCTGTACAGCCAACGTCGGTCAGCCAATAACAGGAATTATTCCTATTATGTACAATTTACATGTACATATACGAATTTCCACAATTAATCACAGGTGCGTGAAGTATCCCGGTCTTAACTATTCCCAATTCAAAAATAATACTTTTATTTCATGTAACTTGAATATTTATTTAAGACATTCATATATTTGATACTTAATATATAAGTTTTCGTATTTTTATTTTCGAATTCCACTTTTAAAGGAATCGTAACGTCACCGGTTTTGACTCCTTGACATCATTTATTCACATATTAAATTGAATTTAGTGTCGAGTGACATTTCGTAAGAGTCGTTATCAAATCGATTATTAATATCGATACAACGATAAAACTAACGCGTAATTGTGTTTCGAAATTTGAACGCACGTGGGGACGAGGCCTGAATGAAATCTTGCAATACAAAACGTTTTATCATTATCTTTTTTAAAACATTGACAATAGATTCTTTTATAATAGTGTTGTAACTAGTGCCTACTTCTTCATTATTATATTTCATAATATTGTTTATTTAATACCTGTTCGTTATTTGAAGCATATTTATCGAGTTTCTTTTATTCAGTACAAATTTTAACGTACATTATTTAACAAGGTCACCTTGGATTATTTAGTAAAGTGCAATATTGTGAAATTATGATAGAATGCTCTAGAAATTTTATTACGACATGTCCGAGGTGTTAACAAGAAAATAATTATAATATTGATCAAAAAATGTCGATCCAAAATAAAGAGGACGCGTATTAAACTCGCACAAAGTTAACAGCGGTGCGTAAAAGTATTTATACTTTAATATATACGATGAACGAAAAAACAGATAACTTGGTAATGTATTTTCCCAAACAACCGTCAACAGGGTATGTCCATGTGCAAAAAGATAACAGGATTCAGAAACTGGTTTGCATTCATGCACAAATTGGACGGTGACTATGGAAGGTACAAAAATCTTGCCGCTATTGCATTTGTGACAATTTAATTTAACTTATAACTTGATCAATCTTTACTTCATGAGTTAATGCTTTTAATTAAAACATTACGAAATGTATTATTTAGTTTGTATTGTACATTGTTACAATATTTGTTATGAACATTAATTGAAATAAGATTGATTTGTATAGAATAAGCTCAAACAATGGTACAGTTAGTGATCTTAAGTTGTCTTATTTATAAAAATAAATTATTTGATTCAAAAGTGTGTATGTCTATAAGTAAATAACAAATGAGAATGATATGTGAAAGCTAAATGAAAAAGCTGAAACTGGTTAGGTTCTAACTATGTCCAAAATAATATCGATACGAGATTTAGAGAAAATAATTTACAGGTCGCGTACAGAATCTAATCATGACTCGAATAAGTGTTCAATATGAAAAATTATAGTCAATACAAGCCACCATTTTGTCTGAACTCCCAGTGTAGTCATTGAGAGTGTCAGGACTGACTGCTGTACTACATATGTTATATAATTAACTTGATTTTTACTAGTAGTAGTAGTAGTAGTAGTGACTAGTAGTCGCAATCTAAATAATCGCTGCTCGTTATTATCAGGCGTTTTATATTTTTTTCCTAATGACATAAACCTTAACCTTTTACGTGAATCAGTCTACCTATTGATAAAGTTGTATGAAAACCCGTGCCGCGACTGTCCAGATTATCGCATTCAGACAGTGATAAAGAATTAGTTTTATGTAATTATAACTGTAACATTATTACTATCCGGAGTAATGTACCTTTAAAATCCCACTCTGTACTAGTAAGTTCTTCTGTACGTGTGTACGTAACTGAACTCTCAAACGGCTGGAGCGATTTTGATGAAATTATTTGTGTTTAAGTGGGTCTCTGGATGCTTTAGATTCACGATTAAACCCGGTAGAAAATACAGTTAATATATAATTTATCGAAAAGTTGAACATACAAAAAACATTTGCTAAACCCGCTAATATCAGGCGAGCCAACGTTCGGACAAAACAAGCTCTGCGGAGTCCGCTAGTATTATATAACTAACTTGGTTTTATTATTATCCCGTTCATATTAATTTTTATTCACTTAACACTATCGAACTACATTCGAGGTATACTCGTGATAAATAAAATTCTTACTATTATAATGGTCTCTCCACGGAGTCAGCAGTGATACTGATGAGTGAGATTCAAGAATCACAATACTGATTGCCACCTAACAAGTAGCAACCAAAACATATTACAACCAGTCAGCGTGCCACTTTGAAATTGCGTATTTGAAATTAAAAGGTGATCTCATCCGCTTATTGACGAGTTCCAATATCGGTAAAAATTTGTAAGAATAGAACGCGACGTTTTTCCTTCGCTTCAATTTTCCTTTGTATAAAGAAGGATTCATGTGTGAAGGTTATTGATTTATAGATGTCGGTATGACCAACTTTGAGTTCAACGTGTTAATTTCTGATGATGGATGTTTTAATTGATAACAATCGCTTGCAAGATCTTGACGCAAAGCGACAGGCTTGAGTCCTCCTGTATGTACGTACACGTCCAACCCTACTGGTTAGGTTTACCGCGCAACGCGTGATCAGGTATTTAAGTCAAAGTTAGGCCTCAGCAACAGTTGGTTTTCATCTATGCATGCCTACGTGTTTTTTGGGATAGATAACTTCAAATGATTTATTTTTTAACGCAATTATATACATTGATGAAGTTTAACGATACTTGGACGTCAATTCACTTCAAAAAATCAGTCCCACAAATATAACTGTTTGTATCTGTAAATATAATAATAATTATTATTATGTAATACCGGCATAAAAACAATACGTTAGCCAGACTAATAAGAACTTATTTACTTTGTTGATTTAAGCATAATAAATAGTTTAATATACATCATAAAATAAATCGTTGTAGGTACTCATTACAACGATCTCACCGCGGAATCAGCTTCGCATTTGATTTGTGAGATTACAGAATTTCCGTGCCGTTTAGGCATATCGAATTTAGAATAGCTGTGGGGTCGTGCTGTATTAGTCATTTTTAAAGATATGTTATTGGACTTAGGAAGAATTCATTTGAAAATATTCCTAAGATTCTGATTTTAAAAATCCCATAAAAAGTCTAACATTCTGAAGTTCGGGTTTTCGGGATAAATTTCAAATTTATTTTTATTTGTAGGAAAGAACTGAGATAATAAAATATACCATAAAAGCAAAATATTAAAGGTACCTATTGGCGAAGCCTCTCAGTAATTACAATATTTTATAACCGGCACGGCCGGTGCGCGCTGGTGCTAAAACTTTGCATTGCATTTATATTAATAAAAGTACTTTTACTTAATTATTTATAGATTAGCAATAAACTATTTTTAAAATTAAGATGAAACTTTCTGTAGCTAAAGCGTTATTCGACCATAATGTAAACTAATTATAATATTATTTATTCTACTCAGTGATTTATTTCATGACTTCAGAAATGGATTGATTGAATTTCATTTAAAAAATAAGAATTTGGGCTTAAATTATTACACATATGAAGTAATTAATAGAAATGGTATATTAACAGAATAATGCTAAAATAATTAGCGTAACGTTGTCATTAGAAAACTACGGAAACCAGTTTTTTTTAAATCTTGAGATAGGTTAGAAAAAGTTTAAAGGACCATAGAATTATTTACCTATGCATACTAATCAATTTATGTCTAATAATAAACGGGAAACAGTTTCTTGAAAATTATGAGACATCTTATTAATAGTACCAATAAATGAATAGGTATTTATATGATGCAGTTAATACGTAATTAATATTGCCAGCTTCAAACATTATGATAAAGAAATAAGTATAATTTTGTATAATGCATATTTATAATTCAAACGTATATTTTTCACCATTTATTCTTGATTATGAAAATAACGTATGACGTTAATTTATGTACGAATAGCTGTCTTCAAAGGATAACTGGTTAGATATAGTGATAATGTTTGTAAAATAAATAAAAATATGAGGCAAAAGATATTTTGTATGGTTTGTTTAATTTATATTAGGGCTGAAGGACAACGACTAAGGCTTTACGACTTCGGGACTAGGGCAGAAGTTATTGCTATTCCTGCAAATCTGTGACGACCGTTGACTACTTTATATATACTTGATATATCAGCTGCATTCAAGTGATCGTTGATTAAATTTTCTCTCCGATCCGAAATACAATATTAGGTTAGGTAATATTTCACAATATTTTTTATAAAAAAATAAAAAAATTAAAGGGCGATTACCAACTTTCCAATGATTAGGCACAGATTAGATAGAATCGCAAGGTCGTGATCTTAATACTAGATACTTATTTATTAGTACTATTATTATTATTATCATTATCACGAAAAAGATTTCATAATCTCAGGTGTAGCATAAACAATAGAGACCTAAGTTATTTGAAAATAGAAAACTGCCGTCGATGTTTCCAGTTTCGCAGTTTATTTTAGAGTCTGTGATTTATTAGATGTCCGTAACAATATTATGATTCTGTACACTTGACAGTATTATGAAGAACCACAACTTACCTTAGATAAGTGTCACAAAGAGAACATTAACACTCATATAATACACATAAAAACGAAGTGATTCCGAAATCCGTCTCGATATTTGTAGTAATTATATTTTTGTAGTAGATAGTTGTAGATTTTTATACAATCATAGTTAGGTTGTAGAGTTAACGTTTCACATTTTTGATATTCTTAATTCAAATAAGTATATTTCTGGCTATTATGTAATATGTGGATACAGATTTAGGTTATTGATTTGTAAGTCGGTGTCTCGCATGTGAATCGTCCCGCACCGAATTTTCAACAAACTTCAAATTTTTAAAATTATTTGCTTATTGGAAAATTAATTATCACTTGCTTTTTAAAAAAAGAAAACATCTTGAGGAAACCTGCTTGCCGGAGTCCACCAGTGAGATAGTCGTGGGTTGTAATGATGATAATTCGGTGACTATGTTGCGGTACACTACGTTTAAAGTGTCTACAACAGTTGTATTTCAATCCCGGAATAAATTTCTTATTGATAAAATTGCGCGGTAATGGCGGGCCATGTTTGGCGCGAATTCGTCCTTTATTCGTTCGTTTCCTTTAAGCTGGGTAGTTAATTTTGTTTTAAATGTCAACAGTCTAACGTTATTATCTGTGTAAAAATAATAATAATAATATGTAATAAAGAATAGTGTTAGTGAATTACAATTATACTTATTTTGGACATGTTTAGTTCCGTTATAAATGGGCGGGACAAAAAATTTGCCAACCTGTGATTCACAGAGTATGTAAACGTTTCGTTTTCTCTGTACGATTTACAGTGCCAACGTATGCATTGTTCGCGAGAAATACTGTAAACCTGTTCTCAAGTTTCTGTTCACAAACCGGAAAATGTAACTTAATTTTTAAGCAATTTAATATCCATTACTTTCTTTATTATTAACGGGGACCAATAATACAGTATAATTAATGTACTTCTATTAATATCATCATAAATTCTACGTTGAGCAATTATCTCTATCGAGGTTAATGCGTGAGTAAAACCAATATACATAAACAAAATTAATAATTTTATCATACTACTGTTTTGTAGCTGAACGTAGAAATAAAAGACTGACATATTTTTAACATAATTATGTTTAAGTTAAAATTAATTAATCATATTCATATATTTATAGTTATATTTAATGAACTTTATTTTATTACATTCCACTGCCTATTCAGTGCTTAAATTTAATTCTTCGCTTAAATTTTTAGTGTTTATTTAGTTTGCAGGTAGTTGAATTTTTTTTTACTTTTGTTTCACAGATTTTTAATAATAACAACATGCTCTTATTCATTTTTATTTACTTTATATATAATGTAAGCATAACATAGGACAAGGAAGAACACTTACGTGGGGTGTCGGAAATATCCTCCATGATCGCCAACTTACTGGGCCTTTTATCGTCATCAGCCTTCAAACCCATTTTCACTGTTACGGTTCAATTATAAAATCAGAAACAAAATCAAAAAAGGAATGAAAACAATAGACAAACCACCCTACACTATTTTAGCACTATTCACAGGTGAATTATTTTTGGCCAATATTTTTTATTGGTGTTCTGTGCATTTATTTTTTCTTAAATTGTATTTGAATTGTCAATTGTGATAAAATCGGGTACGTGAATGATTGCGCGTCAAGCCGTCATGCTGTCGCGGTCTCGAGCAGCGACGTACTCCGTTCTACGAAGGTAGCACTCGACTGTCACAGCGGCATGTCCTAGGCTTGGTTTTAAGCATTTGCGCATTCGATGCGATATGTTCATCACGCAGGTTGCGATCTTCAGAGAATTTGACGCTAAACATTAAAATCTCTCGTCAGGGACGATGTGTGACAACGATAAAATCATTTTAATAAGATAAACGTTTTATCAATAAGATTAACATCTTTCACGCTTTGATGAAGTGTTACACTTAACTTTTAGTTTCATGTATTTTCGTTGGAAAAACGGAACCCTGTGGGAGTACTCGTATCTGCCTGACCATGTAATGGGAATTAACCTTCAAAATAAGCCCTTTAAATTCATATATTCCATGATGCACGGGTCGCCAACCGACCAGGCGGGGTGATAACTGAATGAAGAAAATGACTGGAAGTCGTTGGATTCACGGGGCCCGGGTTCGGTCGGAGTGGCGCCAATTAGGAGCGGCTTACGACCTACATGTTTTAGAACGACGTTTCTTATTGCACGTTACACTCTAGACACTTACCAGATGAGATGAGCTGGACCAAAGTTCTTACATGGCACTTGCTAACGTGACTTGTTTGTTTGTTTGTTTATGTACAAGTATATATATTACTAATTATAATAATGGACGTATCGATATAATATCGCGATTTAAAAACATTAATATTGTTACTATATTTGAATAGATAAGTACTAAGATTGAATGTATTGTCTTTTTTAATATTCTTTCATTAATTTTTTGTTTAATTATTTCTAACAAAAGCTAATTTATTCCATTATGCCTATACTATATAAAAATATAATTTAAAGAGAGTGTAAATTTTATATTAATATAAAGAAAATGTAAATTTTGTGAGTTTGTATGTATACCGAGGATAATCTTTAGAAGGACGGCAGCGCGACACTTATTTAAAAAATTCCTTTACCGTTTCAAGAGAACATTATTCCGGCATATTGAATATATCTTGTAGGTACATACACATAAATTCACTGCAGTCATAATGATATCCGCTTTCCTTTATATTGTTTAAAGATTAGAATGCATTATACGTACAGAGTAACTATAAGATAGATAATAATTGAAAGCGCATGATATCGGGGTGATCCGCTAGTTTAATATAAATAAAATGTGCAATAGCAAAATGGATCTTTGTTCCAACCAACCGTCCCAAGATTCATTTAATTTTTTTATTTTCTTACATATATTAATGATATGGAAACACTTATTACATATTTATGTATATGTAGTGTTATTTTATGTTAACATTCAACGCCTCCCTCCATAAATATTCATAACATAAAAGGCATCACCGATGCGTTGTTGGCCATAAAGGAAGTGGAGTATACATTATAAAAGTTGTTATATAATAATAAATAAAGGCAATTTGTGTAAGAATACTTTCCGCATATACACAAACTCACTAAATTCGAACTCTCTATTACGTTACTTGACTACCCTTGACTTCAGGTCGCTTAGTTAGACCCACAAAGTTCAGAAATCTTTCTAACCTTTGTAACCTTTTTGGATGGTCTAAGGGGAATGTTGAAAATTGAAGTATAAATAAAGTATATAAACCCATCATCTATTATGTGATCTTCATGATCTAACATTAAATAAAAAAACATAAGGAATTTTATTGTTATCTCAAAAGCGGCCTTAACCTGTCATCACTTAATTTTGGCATCGGTACTCCAGGTCGTCGGTTTTTATACACCAAGATTAAATGCTCATTACATATCATGAATTGATTGTGGTTCCGTGTCTCTGGTAGTTTCAGATTGCTAAAGGTAATGCTTCAGGTATTTACTGACATCAGATACTACATATTATGGATATATATTTACCTATGCAAAATACTTAGCGATACAGGATACAGAGCGAGAAGGTTCTAGAAGCGGTGGATGGATTCTGTTAGGTGTGATATGAATGAGGTGGGAGTGGACATATTACAGGAATGGAAGGAAAAGACATACTGCGCCAACCCCGGGTAATGGGAGAAGGTAATGCAGATGATAATGATGGACCTATACAAATGCTCATGACATTATTTTTTGTTATCGAAGCATTACGGCACCTCTAATAAATCAACCGTTTTTTCAGTTTCCGCCTCAAGTACTCCAGACCTTCGAGTTTTTATATACCCACAGAAAATTTACAACACACTGAATCATTTTTGCTAAGTTGTTTAGCTCTTCAGGTCTCGTAGATACTTCAACAGGCGCTTCAGACTTTCGATGAACCAAATTTTGTCAATTTATCTTTCACGTAGGCCCTAAACCGTGTGTTTGTGCTACATTTGAACTTTGACGAAGTATAGTTATAATAATCTATTTATAATGATCAGTGACCTATAACTTTGCTTTTAAATAATTTAGTCGATAGTATCAGGCGTTACTTTGCGGAAATTCATTGTTATTAAATTAGTATTAATTTACTTTGCAACAATCCGCAAGCACAATGTATGATGGTATATATATTTCTATACATCTGTGAAACCTCCCTCCCTCCCACAAAGGAAAACATGCAGTTATGATAAAAATATATACCAACACACATACCGTCACCAACACGTCACCTTTTTTTTGGATTTTTGATTTGTCGTGCCACCAAAGGACCTTCCCAAAATACACCCAAATA
>PDGT01000019.1:568378-588260 GCA_003671415.1 Megathymus violae
GTGTTGGTGACGGTATGTGTGTTGGTATATACTTTAATCATAATTGCATGTTTTCCTTTGTGGGAGGGAGGGAGGTTTCACACATGTATAGAAATATATACCATCATACGTACATTGTGCGTGCGGATGGTTGCAAAGTAAATTAGTACTATTTTTTTTAATAATTTAAAAAATAATCGAGTTTGTTATTTGAAATTCAAGAATCGTTTGCGTTCATGAATCACACATAACTTATTGGCTAACGATAATTTTATTTTTAGCATTTTGGATTTGTCGTGCCACCAAAGGACCTTCCCAAAATACACCCAAATACATTTTAAAAGAATATCTGTGAGCTTCATTTTTTTTTATCGTGGCCATTATCGCAGTTTGACGCATTGTCACTTTTAGCAAAAGTGCTTCCTTGTTTCAGTGATCACGTTAAATCGTTGCTCCCAGTCGATAAATCATTACACTGCAGTCGTTAAAAGTCCGATACGGTCGATCAGCACAGGATCCTCCTATGTTAGGTGTGACCACTAAACTCTGGATCAGACCGAATTGGAGCAAGGTGATGGAGTACGCTTCAAATCCCGTCAACTACGAAAGTGTGCTCTGCGATGGGCCGAGAATAAATTTAATAAAAAACATACCTATGTTTATTTCATTCGATTCGACTATCCGTATCAATAAAAAAAATGACTTATCTCAAAGCATATTAACATGCGATGACTGGCAGTCGCATATCGACGGCATGCGGTAACGTGCGTCATTTTAACCACCACAGTACGCCACGACCGGTTTCACACGTGATAACGTTTGATGCAGAACGTGCGATAAGAAAAGAACAGCCGTTTAGAAGAATTTTACGTACACATTGTAACTATTGATCGATTTACATCACAATACACTTTGATGTCGGAAGAGAAGCCGACACCTCCGATATCGTTACAACAGGGTTATCACGCGATACAAAATAATATTATACCAAAATAAATGATAACAGTGTGGGCGGTTTGCATGGCTTCACTATGCGCCTACCCTGAACGCTCTTCCCGGAACGCTGTTAGAGATTTGGAAACGGATATAACTCCTCGAGCACCGCACAATCGATCAAACAGTGTAAACGTAGGCCGACTGTAAAAAAATGTTGGTTTGTACAGTTGATTTCTGCTATTCTATATACTAAATTGTACAACGAATAACTATAGTTGGTGGTGACCCTGCTTGCCGAGCGAGGGCTTACAATTTCGATTCCGGCAGGACCACTGTTTAAGTGATAGATGAATGTTTGTTCTCAGGTTATGGGTGTTTATGACGTCATATTGATTTATGTCCAAGCCATCCACCACATAGGTAACCCTGGTGCGGTGGTGTGATTGTGTGAATGTTTGTAGTTGTAAACGTAACATGTAAAATGTTCAGATTTAATTTATTTTTTAAAATTACATTGAATCTACATAGTCGTACAATTACGCCTATTTACTTTCAATACCGTGACAGTGAGTCACGGTGACCACATAGGGCATAAAATATTTCGATGGAAATGGAACCAAGGAATTTTTAATGTACGATCATTAATTAACTAATAAATTTTATTAATTTTGATGACTTGAGTCATTAACTTACCTCATTGTAGGTACCTACTGCCGATTTTATACTGATTGATTCCGTCAACAAAATTAACAACATGTTACAACATGGACTTTAAGCATATATTTAAGGTAAAACTAATAACAAAAGTTACATATACACACGATTATGGGTTTTGCTTTCCAGAAACCGAAATCTATTTTAAAGCAAATGGCAAAATATTAATTCGACTATGCTCATTCCTTTCTCTGCTACTGAAAATTCAAAATTGTTTACAAATGAAATCTGAATACCTACAGAGGAATAGGTTGTAATACGACCACCACATGGTGCTATGTTACATAGCATCGCATTATTTTAATTACAATAATTAATCTATTATTTAACAACAGTACCGCCTGCCGGATTCTACAGTAGTCATAAAGCATCCGCTCGGCGAAATAAATACGTCAGGTCGAGTTTATTTTTGAGTGGACGGCGCGTGAGCAAATTCGAAACACTGACCGGAGGAGCCGGTTTCCTATTGTTTTTTAATGATGTACTTGATGGGGATCCGATCATATTCGTCCTGTAAGATCATTCGCAGTAATGTGTAGTAACCTAAAACTGTTTTTAAACTTACTAACCGGCACATTAAATAAAGATCTCCTGACAAACAAATGAATATTATGTCATAAATAATAGCAAACTTTAATAAAAAAGTATTGAAATACATTTATCTATTGTATATATTGAGGTACATTTATCTTATTGATTAATAACAAATCTTAGATTATATTCATAAATATATAAATAACCCTATAAATATGTATAATATTTCTTTTATTTTTTGGTATTGATTTCATGTAAACTACTAAATGGGGACTTGATATAGCATAAAGTTTTTTTTAATATTATTGTAATGTATAAAATCCGTTAATTAATTTTAATATTTTTTTAATAGTTTCTGAAATGTATATTAAACACGTCTATATTTAGAGCCACCGTTTTATGTCGATATTTTTTCATTCTAACTGATCGCTTTCTGTACATTAAGGATATATGAAAAAAATTACTATTTGAGGGCCTTTATTAACGCAATAAACCCCAAAACAATACTTGTTAGAATTTTTGTCCGTTTGTCTGTTCGTTCACGTGAGCTAATCTCAGAAACGGCTTATCCGATTTTGTTACTGGTTTCACTAATATATTGCAGTAAGCGTCCCTTAATATTTAAAGTTTCGTTTCATTTCAATCCGTCCATAAATAAAAAAGTTATGAATTAATATACCTGTGTATTTCTAATTCGCAAAACAAGAAATTCCCGGCTCTAAAACGATTCAGATGCTTTTTCTAAACGTAAAATAGTTTTTCTAAAACGAAGTGAAGGCAGTTTGCTAGTACTTAACTAATATTTTTCTAGAACATTATTTTCAAGTATAACAAAGCTATTTCTTCGATTCGCGTTGATAAACAGCAAGAAACGCTCTTTACAGACTATATTATCAATTTTGGACAATTTGAACAAAAAACCTTTTTTTTAATTAAATATATAAATAAATCCTGAACAATATTATAGTTTTTTGTCGGTGAAAGAATTTTTTAATGAGATTGGCGGATTGAATTCATAAAATCTTACTTCTTTATAATATTTTTATAGATATATAGTAGAGATTTAAGGAGCTCCGTAACCGTAACCGTAATCCGTAATTGGATATCTGAAATAAAAATATATCCAAAACCAGTACAATACAGTCCTGACCTGGCACCGTGTGACTTTTTTCTGTTCCCAAAAATCAGGAACCAATTACGCGACTAACGGTTTTCATCACCAGAAGAGGCTGTCGAAGAGTATGAAAAACATGTATCTGACATCACCACGGAGGAGTGGCACAGATATTTTCAAAATTGGTTCAATCGTATGAAAAAGTGCATTGACGCAAAGGGAGAATATTTTGAGAAACAATAAATTAGTTTTTGATCATTAATAGTATTGTCTTATTATTATTGATTCCGGAAACTTTTAGTGCGCCCCACGTAGTATAAAACTCGAGCGGGGCAGCTTTCAGCCGTGGTTTTTGTATATGGGTTAATAATTAACGCGAAACTATTTTATCTTTCAAAATTCAAATTCAAAATCATTTATTCCGTTCATTATTTCTTAAGTACACTTCGCACGTTATTTGCTTTAACACTGCTGCATACCTTGACTTTTGAAGCAGGAAAAAGAGTGTGATTTCCCTGTACCTGTCTGTGTATAGTACGTCTGAGGCTCCTTGCCTTTGAATGGGTGGAAATTCCTTGAGTAGTACCGATCTGTCTTGTTGACGGTGCTTGCTGAACAACGGACGAGGCTACGGCAAACGGTTCCTCCTGTCGAAGGTCGCTAGGCTCTGTACCACCCAGTTAAGTTCCAACGGTCCTCATAGTAGTAGGAACGATTTTAAATTTCGAAGTCATGACCCGATGCTCACACTAAGATCAACAGATTAAATATGTCGGCAATGCCAGTAGTTTTAGTAGCATTGTCGAACATGGCGTGGGCGTATAATCGTTTAACACTTTTAATTAATTGTTACCAAACCCTTCAAACCGGGCAAACGAAACAAGTAACAGTTCCTAGTGCGGAGGAACCGATCTCTTCGACCGCAGAATGTAAATTGAGGCTCCATTCGGCGTCACTCCACTAGCTAGGCTCCGTTGTAGTACGATGTTAGCCGAGTATCGACGTCATCGCGGCGGTGCTGCCGTCACTCGGATATCGTGCCGGGTTTCGTTTCACGTCTATACTAATGACCTTCTCCGACATAATAATAAGCTCAACGACAGATAAGTTATTCAACCACTTCATAATTAAATCGTTGCTTTTTAAAAATTTAAAATTAGCTTTGATTGTAAAGGTTTATTTAAATTATAGTCACACTGCACATACTTGTATGGACCAACAAATTTTGTAATTCGCGTTTTTTTTTCGCATTTTTGTAGTTTCGCACGCGACTATATTACAAGAACAGGTTAACAACAATCATTATCTTTGAAGAGATTGGATTAATTATTATTTGTCTGCTTACCGAGTGTTTATCAGTAACAATGGGTATTAGCTACGTTACAACGTTTATTATTTGTTCTTGTATTATAGTTCATATTGGTACGAAAGATAATTTCGTTAACTGAATTTTTTCTATTCTTTTTTCTATATTTTTTCTATTTCCAGGTGTACTTGTCATTAATATGTCATCTATACCAGGGATTCCCTAATGGTTTTTGTCAAAAGATCCCTTATCCAAAATGAAGTGAACTTCAGACCTCCATAGCCGAATTACTTTATAAATCCATCACCATTCACTAACTTATAAAAGCCTAAAAAAAAACACGTAACATTGGTAGGAGTCGATTTTTGGACCTCGTCGACCCCCAAAATCAGTTTCCGTATATGTCGACCCCAAAAGCCTAAAAAAACAAATAACACAAGTTATACAGTAACTTGAAAGTTTCTTTTACACCTCGTCAATTTCCAAAATCAGTTTTCGTTATATCCTTTACAATATATCCTTTATAATATTCTTTACTTACAAAACTGTGCTTTAATACGTCGCTTAAAAGTTCAAATGGGTAATTCACGTACCAACTTTGAAACTTTATTGTAAAAACCCTGTTGTAATTACCACAATTAAAAGCTGTAAGGATACCATAGCCTAACGAACTCCATCATACAGAAGCTCAACAAAGACATTTATATAAATCAAATCAAATGAGATGGATTACTTTTCCAGTTGAATGCAATCACATTGTAAAATTATACACTACCCGCATATTTATTTGATCACCTGTCGACCCTGACAGACGAAGCGGTATCTGGACGTGGCGACACTGTTCATGGTAATCACTAATCAATTTGACTTGCTGCAATACGGTGTAATTGAACATGTAAGTCTGATTGTCTCTTGAAAAACCCCTCTTTCTGAGTAGAATTTTTTTTTCTTGCATCAGATTGAAGAGAGCTAAATTTTATATAAAGTATAAATAATAATTGACGACAAACTCACCTGACATTGAGCGCGATGGAGAGTTGTGTGGTAAAGTTCATTTACTTAAAAAAAGCTTGCTCACTTTCTGCTTCAATATTATATAAAGGTAAATTTTCATTGTTTTTAAGGATCGCGAAAGTTTCATGGAAAACAATAAAAATCAAAATAGGTGCCATAAAACCCTGGGTGCACTCATTCGGCTAATCTCGGCTTTTTTTTTTTGACGAGGCCAAGAGTATCGTATACACAGGTTTTTATTACCTGCATTATCGATTGTCGTATTGTTTTCTAAGGGTTGTTGCTTGAAATTAATCTGTTTCCACGAAATTAGCCCAAAAAATTAGTATAGTCATTTTTTTAAACGATTAAGTGCAGAGTTTTTCTCCAGCTACTACAGTAAACGAACATATTTCTAATTCGCGGAACTAGGAGAACTAATCTCTAAAGGAATAAAGTTGTGCAAACTTTAAGTCTATTAAATACCTAGTAAAAATAAACAACATTACAGTGCGGGTACTATCTGAAAATATGAAGTATAAGTTTTCAGAAGCGACGGCGAGTTACTGGTCATAAGTAAATTTATTTGTAACATCCTATTATCTGCATATTTGTACTTCTTGTTAAGCTACATTAACTGTAGATACATGCTTGTCGGACGCTGAACGACTATCAAATTTTTTATATGTAGTTAGGTATATAATTTTACAGATTCTGTTGAACTTACCTGTGACGAATTGAACCTCAATCAGTATTTTCTCAGATCTCCCTTTTGTTTCGCCTTTTACTTTAAAAACGTACTCCCGAACCTAATCGTCGGAATTCTTTAACGCCGTACCTACAATGCCGGTTAATTCTGCATTACCGGTATAATTCAGGGGTGTAGTTGACTCCATCCGTCGTCAAGTCCAAGCCAACCTCACCGGCTCGTATTGCACCATGTTAATCAAGTGATCACTAGACTCTGTAGTCTGTACCACCTTTGCTTTGCTATGAAATACAAAATGTGCAACAATGCGGTATTGATTGATACAAGAAAAGTTAAATGTCCAAAAATAGAAATTACTGTATTGCAGTATACAGTACCAGTCATAGTTGCTTAGATTTGAATCTCAAAGAGCCTGATAACAAAAGGTTCATAAAACACACTTGTGTAGCGATAACACCGCCTTTTATTTTGATTTTGATAAATGTAATTTTTCTTTTACAATGTGTGGTGAGTACGAAAGAGAATACTGTAACGTATTATAACAATTGCTTTCACTGCTGCCTTATATGTTGGCAACTTGTGACCTATCTGGTAATATCCATGGACGTCGAAAACTACTTACCAACAGGCAGTCCGCCCCCTTATTATTAATATAAAGAAAATAGATTGTATCAAATCAAATTCGATTCGATTCGATTTAAATTTTGATTACCTATGTCGAGAGTATTTTACATAATGCTGATCGCTTTACACATATTCTTTTATTTAATTACACAGGTGAATATTTAATTAATTACATATTATTTAATAATCGATACTTAAGATGGCGTTATGCTATGACGTAATTATTTTAAATATCAACAGTTTAAGTATCGGATAGACTAGTAAAACGATATATAACACGAAACGTAATAATTTAATAGTTTATGTCGATCACAAATAATGAGTCATATTAATATGATGTATTTTTTATGCTATGTATTGTATTACATATGTAGCACTAGATGTTGATATCCAGGGTTGTCAATCGTAACATATAATGGTTTCAGTTTCAACCCATTAGCAGCCCACTGTAAAACAAAAGTTTTTACTGTGAGACAGGGTTTCATTTTAAAGAAGGTAACGTAACGAACGTGAAAAAGCGGATTTCGACATTCTTCTCTAACGCTATTCGGTGAAGAGATCGGTGACCATTCGATTAGCAGAACTTATAACGCCTGAAATCTTCTAAGGTTTAGCAACGATAAAAGCTTCAATCTTCGCTTCGAAGGTTAGACGTGCTCATGAAATTTTGCTACTAGAGATTCAGAAGATCAACAATTTTTACGTTGTAGTTGCTGTTCGATAGTAAAGATATACCGGATTCATACAAAGCTCCGTCATATTAACATAATATATATGAGTATAATTTATGGTTAACGTTGAAGTTTAGGTACAGTTAAAATCGGAGGGCTTCGAGTGGTATAAAAACTTTCGATCCAAGCGGGCAATTCTTTTCTTAACCAGTCAGTATAGTACTGGATCAATGTATGGCGGACACTCAAGGCTTATTACGAGGAGAATCCCATACTCGCTAATGGCAGGTTAAAGCGTAACGAACATCTTTTCTGTATATGCAAAAAAAATACAACAGATAATTATTAATTGGGCTACGTTGGTCGGTGAAATATTTACTACAAATTCAAAAAATAGCAAGCATGCTTCCACCGTGTTTGAATAAATATTTAAATTTACGGTGGATAAGATTCATCCCGGACGTTACTAATTCACATAACATTATGTATTAAGTGTTTGCATATCATTATCGAAATACGTAAACATGTTTGTTTTAAGATTCGTAAATATTCTCATCCAATATTTGGACGTGAGCGCGCTGAAATTTAAATGATGTCATGTGTGTGTAATGTTGCCATAAATGAAAAACTACAACCACAGTCTAACGAACTTTGGTTCACACAGTTGACCAACGAAGACATCTAAGCTGTTAAATCTACACGGGTAAACTGTGTGTAGCGGGAAACCATTATCGAAACTAATATTTTATATACATTTAAATAATATGTAATCGTTCAAAATAACAATAACATTTTTAATATAAATTTAACCTTACATTTCATTGTATTGAAATTAAAATATAAAATACACGATAAAATTATAAATATAATTTATTATTTATTTATAATTACTCATTTCAGAAATTCTTATAGAAAATAATAACATTTATAAATAGCAGTGATATATTTCTAAATTTTAATAAATATTTTATACCTTCGATGTCTATAATAATTTAATATAACTTTATCTCTGTAATGTTAATATAGCATAGTCTGTTGTATCTACCTATAGCTATCACTGTCGGCCGCAGCCGCGGTGTCCCCCATATAGATCTCAACGCACTACGAATGCACATGGAGTAAGGACCTGAATCATAATTACGTGCTTAGTATGTTAGATCTTGATAATGGCAGTTTGTTTCATGAGATCTAGATGAGAGTACACATATGTTAACACATTATTGCTTCTTCTCTTTCAGTGTATCTTAGTCGTAGAAAAATAAGATCTTTTTTTATTTAAGCTTCTTATTTAATGCATCTAAACTACAGATAAAAAAATTTAAACGTGGTAAAGAAAATTGTACAAATTGCACTCTTTTCATTGGAGAGCAATATGCTTTTTACTGGCTCCCTGGCTCTGTAATCACGAATGTGGTTGGTTATAGAAAAAACTATCAACCTGTCAGATTACTTAAAGACGCATCACTCACGATTACGATCGGATAATACTGGGTATAGAGCCCAGCAGCCTCCAACAGGAGGTATCATTTGTCGAAGTCAGCTTATTTATCGACTATTCCTTAAAAATATCAACCCCCCGTACCTGGATTGGATATATAGGTACCCCTCTCAATAAAAAAATAAGTAAATATTATGATATCTAGTGTGTATGTATTTAGCTGACCGATGATAAGCAGTGTTACTGAAGCAAAAGTAGTAGTAAAAACCATAAAAGGTCAGTTTTCCTCAGTTTCAGTTTTTATCTATTTTACATATTTATAAATTCTATTGATACTTGACCATTTCACCTGGAAACCTCAGGTCCGATTTCCATTAAATTTTTCAGTACACAGTTATTTACTACACCTCATAACCAGTTTATTACATATACCTCGTTACGATAAGTAACCTAGGATATTAGCAGAAGTAATTTTAATGCATTAACATCAAGTACGAGATTAAATAGTTATCAATCAATCGTACTTAATACTTACTATCTAAGGCTATAAGTATTATCCATCTGAAGTTTGAAACAGTCAGTTGAAGTTGTCAAGAGGAAAACATGATAAAACTAATCCTTATACGTCGATGTCGCGTCGTAGCCTTTCTAGCCAATGGCATGTTCTAAGGAAAAGCACGCCCACGTCACGTGGATCTCATGTTTTAGGTCCACGCCGGATGCTTATCGTAACCATATATCCGTTTTTGATAGGACTGTCTCAGTTCTACCATCACTTTTTGTCAAGGGCTACTTTGGTTCTCTGGGGGGGACACCAATGGGTTTCCAACCCAACTGAATCTTTTCGATAACCATGCGGTACATATGGGCTTCGGCTGTACAAAATTAAATGGGATCGTCCCGGAGGGATCTGTAAAAGCCTCCTCATTGTCTTTTATTACGGCAGATATTGGTAATGCTGAGCCGTTGTTGCTAAGATAAACGGCCAACAGCTCCAACTCTGGCGGAATCGGGACGGTGAAAACCGATCTAAAAATCAAGTTCACGACGCAATTTATAGATAATAATAACGTCAAAAGATTCTTACGAAGCTTAGACTCAAACAAGAAATAATAAACAAAGTAGGTATTTGACGGAGGAAATAAAAAAGGCTACGCATAAAATGAAAGCAATGTGCGTTGGCTAAATTTGAGCGGTTATATTCATATATAAGCTCGAAAATCAATTATAGTAGTCAGTTACTAACTGCACCCTACACCCGAATTTATATTGAATTCCCGTGTATTGATAAATAAATCATCGATGTCGGGTAATGGGTACAATATTCTGAAAACAGCTTAATAACTTCAATTAGTGTGTAACGGGCTGAGGGGCTGAACGTGAATTCATTCGGTATTTGAAAATGGACGCAAACGGTACTGCCTGTAACCTTATAGTATCTAAATGTCATATAATAAAGTACGCCAATTACATTGGTGTATAAAGAACCCTAGAGTCCTGATACGCGACAAATATATCGAATTTGGAATTAATGTTACGAATATTGTGGAGAATATATTCGTACTGTGTCATTATATTTTGGGGTACAACTACTCAGTTGTGGTCAAACTAAGTTGCATCTTAGGTATAATATACAATATTTTGAATCAATATTACAGATTTCACCAGAGATCAACGAGTACTTTTAATTGCACTGTTGCTGCAGGAATTTTTTACCTCCACACTTTTGATGCTGCAAACTGTCCTCTTTTGATGTGAAAATGTCACGTCCCTCACGCCACTCTCATGATTGTCAAAGTTATGATAACGTGATAGCTTGATAAGTGATTCTGCTAAGTCGAGCGCAAACATGATTCTAATCTGTGTAGACGCGCCTCTATCCAACTTATGTAACCTAGATGACTTGTGCAGACGGCAATTGTTTAACCATTTTATCACCTCAAACATTATTTTTTTACTCATCACCTCAGGTTTGTTTCAATAGTCGGTCTCCAAACACCTAAATTCAAACCACCTCACCTAGATTTACCTGTTTAATTTAAACTTATCGTGCGAATTAACCGTGACTGTATTACTTATATTACTACGGCAATTGATAAACGGACGGACCGACCAGCTGACCCCCATCGTCGTCCATAGCCATCGGTAACAACAAAGGCATCACCGACACGTTTCTGGCCATAAGTGCCTAAGCGGGAGACCAGCTTATAATTGGCTCCCAAACAATGCAACCGAACAACGTTCTACGGCTGTTGTAAATGTAAATTAATTTCAAAGTAAGTTTTTGTTACGATGTTGATTTTTGTTATCATCACCCTCCTGCCCTTATCCCAATTTTATTTGGGGTCGGCGCAGCATGTATTTTTCTTCAATACTTCACTATCAGCCGTCATCTCACTAGTAACTTCCATCCTAGCCATATCATCCTTCACACAATCCATCCATCGCTTCTTTGGCCTTCCTCTACCGTAAAATCTAAGCCAAAACCCTAGCAGCATGAATAGAGAAATTGATAATTATACTGATACATCATGGGATAAATGAAGACAACAGCTAATATTTAAAAACTGTTAAATTAAACAATACTCGTATGTATCAACTGAGAATGGTTTAATTAATGTTTCCTACAATACCCTTTTTGCAAGCGCTCAAGTTTATTTAAATTCTCCTTATTGGCTTCCAAGTAGCAAACATCAGCGTAATCTAATATAGGTTGAACAAGTACATGTTATGGCATGATTTTAGTGTAATAGGGTAAGAAATTTTGAAGACATTTTAGCGAATGCATAGTGAAATGCACTTTATGGCTGATATATTTACCATGAGCGCACGCGAGTTGCTGTAAAAGATAACGCCAAAATTTTTGGTCGTATCTGAGTAAGGGCTCAAAGTATTGTTAATACATAACAGCGTCAACTTTTGGAAATCTAAAGCGCTCCGAATGTATTTCCCATTACTTATAATAGCTTGAAATTTATTTGAGTTTGACTATATTCCAAAAGATCTAGACCAATCATTGATTCTACCCAAGTCCTCGTTCATGTTAGCTATGGCAGTACTTGCATCAGCCGCCAAAAAATACATCTGTAGATCGTATGCATAGAGATAGAAGTTGGATTCAGTAACTTTAGTAACGGTGTTTATAAAAATAGAAAAGAGTAACAGAGAGAGAACGCCACCTTGAGGCACACCAGCAGAAACATCACACCGATTAGAAAAGGAGTTATAATGGCGGACACGCTGCGAGCAACCTCGAAGATAAGCATCAAACTAAGAAATGGCAAAGAAAGAGACGTTAATGGAATTAAGAACCTCAATAAGGATATCGAAATCGACGGAAGTAAATTCACTGCTGAAGTCTACCAGCACAAACAGAGTTAAACATTTTTTCGCAATTGCATATCGAATATCATCTGTGACAGTCAACAGTGCAGTTACTGTGCTATGACCAGCTCGGAAACTAGATTGGTTGGGACTAAGAGAGAATTATTAAAAAGAAACAAAGAGAGTTCATTATCTTTAAGTTTATGTAAGTGCAAAAAATAATATTTATCACGTTTTTTGTACATAGATTATTGTTTAAGTGGCATACATTACCTCACCTTATTAATCGTATATTATTGAGCTTTGATTCGTTCAGAAAAATATCCAGAAATTTGTGCAATTTCTATCAAATTGTCAGATTGTAAAAATAATGTAGGACCTAAATATTGTAGAGACAAGGGCGGCAAAAATTTAACAGTCTCTATCTTGAAAAGGTGTATATCCACTACTGCCACGCAGTCCATAGCTACGGATATGCAAAGATACACGTGCCATTGTGGACGCAGTTTCAACGTGAGTTGCGACCATGCCATGACTTGTTCTTGCAGCCTTATAGCACCATCTGTGTCTTTCCGACATTCGTTGTGTTCCGGCCGGAGGCTTGAGATCCAGTTCCATCTTTCTTACCTTTTTCTGATTTCCTGGCCGACAACGCATCAGACCTTTGGTCTTGTTGATGTCCCTGGGCGACGGTGACCACTTACCATCACGTGGCTCGTCTGCTCGTTTGTCGGCTATTAACATAAAATAAAATTATGTTTAAAGGATACAGTTAACATGAAAAATACTTCAAATAAAAACTATGTTTAGTTTTTTAGTATCCTTATTGTTTTAGAATATTTAAAGCTGACAATTAGCCTTTATTAGAAAACGGCAAAAGCTTAATTTTTATTGTCATTTACTGTATTTTGGTCTAAACACAAATGAAACGGCATTGAGAACTTGTTGAACTAAAATATTATTAAAACGCTTCACAGACGTAATTCGATTTGTTACACTCACTCTAACTCTACATATACTCTATACTCTACCCTATATATAAGTTACTCTATGCTCTAACTGAACTGTTCATTTGCACCAAACATTCAGTAGTTAAACTTGCTTACACTTACGCATGTACGCATAGACTTGTCTATACAAACTGCATGAGTAATTTGACACTTAAAAAAACAACTTTAAAAACTTACTTCAAGAATTTTACTTTATTATAGACTAGAGGCCCACCTTAACTTCGTTTGAATTGTAAAGTAAATTATTTATATACATAATGAAGAACAGAAATGGTCATCCATTTTGTAATAAAACATTCCTTATAACACATTGCAAGTATGTGTTGTGCATACAAATTCGTAAAAAGTAATATGTACTTTTTCTATCCTTTAACCTACTTATTTTATATAAAATATAACAACACCATTTTGGAAATAATTTGTTGCTAAAATTTAAATTATAAATATGTAACAGAAGTTACTCAAACAAAAAGGCAGCCATAAAACATAATAAGAACTACTTAGCTCAGAATTATAAAAACATTTAAACAAGGAAAATTGTCATAATATAATTTACAGCAGTTTTTAAAGATTATTAGGAAAATTAAATTAAAAAAACTTGCCTTCTTTAAAATCTTCAAATATTTTTGAACTGAAATGGCAGGTATAAATACATTTTGAGTTTATTAGTTTTCGTCATGTTTGAGAGTATAACTAACACTGCTGACCTAGAAATACCCTCTCTCTTCTGGCTCCGTTGAAAATTGATATTGTGGCCGACGTTGCACGGATGATACAAAATAATTAAGTTTTTTATTAATATTACTTGGATAGGTTTTTTTCTTTACTATCTTTAAATATTCTGTTATTTTATTTTAGTTGTTTTATTTATTTATTATCTTCTAGTAATTCAATGTATTTTTATTAGTTTTTTTACACTATGTTGTGTTTAACGCCCTTTATTAAATATTTTTTCTTGCTTTTTTTGTATAAGTCAACTTTTTTTACTTTACAACCCAATTTCTAAAATGGCAATACTTACGCGCTTTCCGTCACGACATGTAGTAGTGTAGGCGTTTGGTCCATATCTATTCATACCACATACGCAAACATTTAACTAGCCTGAGATTTTTAACAATTATTATCTGTTCTTTTGACAGTTTCATTCGTTTGACAACTGACTCTACACAAAGGCCAACATAACATTTCATTTATTCGCGTTTCTCGTTATCGCCGCCATTTTGCATTGCTTTAGCTTTAACTATTTGAGACGCTTAATTTGGAATGATTGAAATTAAATTGATTAAAACATAATAAAATCTGTGATATCTAAGTATTTATTTAATTGTTATTGATTTAAGTGTTATTTGTAGCATCTTGTTAGTGTTTTCGTAGTTTTTATCATGGGTAGGAAAAAGAAGAAGGCGTCGAAACCGTGGTGCTGGTATCCTTTATAAATATGAAATAAGTTGCGACACGCTAATATCTGACGACCTTCATTAGATTTATTGACCTACTTTTGTGTGAAACTGTGCTTGTTTTTGTATGTTTTCTCACACTTATAATACTATAATCCTTAACGTGGTACTCAGGTACTGTAACAGGGAGTTTGACGATGAAAAAATTCTGATTCAGCATCAAAAAGCGAAGCATTTCAAATGTCACATATGTCACAAGAAACTGTATACGGGGCCGGGTTTGTCAATACACTGCATGCAGGTAAGTCTGTGCTACAGAGTTGGCACGATCGTCGCTCGCCCACGCCTAATATTTTTTCAGTCCCGCTCGTCGATGGCAGTTATTTTGGCTCGCGTAACGCGCCAATTTGAGATGATCCTATAATAGTGCTACGTTAATATCCGTCCTTAATCTTAGTCGCACTGCAAAATATGCAGTCAATATTTGCTTCTTTATTGCAGGTTCACAAGGAAGCCATAGACAAAGTACCAAATTCCTTACCCAATAGGTCAAATATAGAAATAGAAATTTATGGTATGGAAGGTATACCACCTGAGGATGTGAAGGAGCATGAAAAGCAAAAAACAGGTATAAATTTTGTATTTTGGGGATCGGCAGTTGATCTTCGGATCATGTATGTACATCACTTTATTTCTATTACTACTACTACTATTCTACTTATTATTAATTGGATTTTGCTTGGGACACAGTAGCCTTAGATGTATATTGGTGTGTAGTATTAGTGTTCCAGAACAGGTATGTTGTTTCTGCAATCTATTGTATACAATTTAATTATCTGTATGTAACTGTTTAGGTGGTGGCAAGGTTTCAGACAGTGATGATGATGAACCGGCCGCTAAGAAAAAAGCTACTCCAGCTTTGGTGAGTTCAATGTTTTTAATTTAATAAATTTTATTTCTCAGTTAAACTTCATGACATATGTCACAATTATTTTCTGTGACACCTGTGCAAATGTAATATTCATTATATGAATTTGTATTCACCCCACATTTATTTGCAACATTATTATCATAGCATAGCTGTGATTGTAATTAGGTAAGACTCTCGTCAGATTTTTAAAAAAATGTGATGTGGGTATCCTCCAAACTGCAGTGAATCTACAAGCAGGTCATACTTCATATAACTCATGCATTGGAGCCTCAGCCCAGCTGTTTGATTAGAGTGGGCTGTACATTTAACGTAAAGTATTATTGATTGGATTACAGGATAGAGACAACTGTGAGTCCTATTTCACAATGACTATCGGTGTATAAAAATTGTAGTTGACAGTTAGTTTTCATTCACAACCATTATATTTTATTCACTCATTTAGAAAGCATATAAATTTCAGTAAAAAAATAGATAGTTATTACATCTGTTGTAATATACAATTGTGCATTTCTTAAAAGGGATATGATTTAGTATGGGTAGGTTTGTTGATCCATAGTAAAAATTCCCAATGGTCCTTAATTAAAGAGACCTTTTTATCATCTAAATACCTGCTGATATAGGATCTAAAAGAATATTACTGTAACTATAAGCTTAAAATATAATATCTAAATTACAACAAGTTATTTTAACAAAAGTCCACTGTACTTTATGTAAACATCTAACCATTACCAACTAAAAGAAATGTGGTCATTCTGATTAATCTTGCTGTCTTGTGAAAGTTAGCAACTCTAATGTCAAAAGAACTAATCTTTACCATTAAATACTAGTAGCTCCTAATCATTATCAGTTATGGCAACATAATAACAATTACAAGTATAATAAAACATCTTTTAGTTCATCTGAATAAAATAACCATCTAGTCCATTGTTACACACATTAGTTTTACACATTATTATTACACACATTAGGATTATTACACAGCAAATGAGATTCCATTCACAAGTAATTTCAGTTGATTTTCCTATGTGTATTCATTCCACTTTGAGGCCCTTTGACTTGACATGGATTATGGTACAAAGTAATGAAATAAAACAAAATTAACTCTTTCAATATTCTATATTTATATACAACTGCCTATTTTTTATAAATTGTACATGAAGTGAAACAATTGTGGTATAGTATTAATAATTTGTACATTTCCTGTACAAGTCATGTCATGAACAAGTTCCAAATCAAATTTGTATGTATTAACTTGAAGACCCTAACCTATAGTATGTTATAAGGGCTGCTATTTATGTATGTAAATAAAAAGAAACGCACATCTAACCTTTATTATAGTTTTGTTGATATTGAACCAATTTTCGTAGCACTTTTCATACCACTCTGATTGAGGTATCTCCAAAACGTGCATTTTGTACGCATCAACGGCCTCTTCTCGGCTTGAAAAACGTTGACCCCATAATTTATTTTTCACGTTTGGAAATATATAAAAATCATTGGGTGTCAAATCGGGACTGTCAGGCAGATGACCCATTAATTCGATCTTTTGACCTTCCAAAAAACGGTTGTTTCAGCGGATCTGTGTGACAACTAACATTGTCATGACGGAGAATGATTTTCCGTTGTCGGTTGTTCTATCTTATTTCTTCAAAGACTTCTGGCAAACAAATCGTCGTGTATCATTCAGAATTAACCGTTTTACGGTTCTCTAGTGGCACTGTAGCCATATATCTATTTATACAAAAAAAAACCAGGCGACTTTTTACTTCAAAATGCTTTTTGCGTGAATAAATTCTGTCGGGTCTTTGAACACCCACACCGGTGGTTGTTAATTAGTTTCGGGGTCACAACCATACATCCAAGATTCATCACCTGTGTCGATATTATAAACAGCTTCAACGCACAACGTTTGTATTTTTTTGAACATATTTTTCCACCAATCTACATGAGGGTTCTTTTGATCGATACTTAAATGGTGCGGAATCCAACGCGAACAAATTTGTTTTACAGCCAAATGTTCGTGTAATATCGCATACATAATGCTCGTCATACTTACGCCCAGAGGCGCCTCTATCTTGCGGTATGTAACATGACGGTCTTGCATATCGGTTCTTGTACAACATCGATATTTCGTGTTACAACTGGTTTAGGGCGACCGTCTTTAATTTCACCCGTGAGCAGAGGACGCCCACGATTAAATTCACTGAACCCGTGAAATACAGTGGTTTTTGATGGTGCTCCATCCCCAAAAGTTGAACATCCTCAAAAGTGAGTTGATTGATACAATGTTTTTCAGTTAGAAATGGCACGAAAATGTTCACGAGTTAAATCCATTTCAATGAAGACACGCAATTTTCAAAATGAGACGCCACAGGAAAAACAGTTGACAGTCACATGAAACAAAATTTATTCTACAGCCAAATAATTCCATTTTCAAATGTAGTAGTTATTTTTAAATATTGTTCTGTATGTGACCAGTTCCAGATACATAAATCAGCCCTCTTACAACATGTAATTAACATATACATATTTTATAAGACAAAAAAACATGATATGCAAAATATGATACCAACGGAATAATCATCTAATATCTACGAAGCTGCAGTAGTTTCTGACACTGATTTTATTTTGATGTTGTATATAGATAAAAACTTAGTTAACTGTTTACATATAGTTCACATAGGTATAGGTATACACATAGCTTGACTGGAACTGTCCATTGTTTCACAGTAGCATATAGTCATTCAAGTTAACCATTATTCAAGATTATTACAATCATCATTTTGTCATTGTCATGAAGTGCACTTGTTGTGTAGTGAACATTTTTTTACATAATTTGGCTAGAAAAATTGCTACTCTCTGTAAATGTGTGTGTATATACATAATCATATATGTCTTTGTATTTTATTGCTAAGTAAGAAAAATGATTTGTTTCTATACCAGTTTATTTCTTCACCATGTGTTAGATTTATACTTCGAGTACTGTTGTAGGCAAAATATTTCACTTAGTTATTTAAATTTTTGTTTCTTTAGTATCGGTTATTGGTGAGACGAGTTTACTGAATAAAAAACTCAAATGTGTTCATGAACACAATCACAGTAATATTATGTTAAAAACATTTGCAGCATGCTCAGTGAATGTTACAATGTATTGCCAGTGCTAATAATCTTACTTATATATTTTTTTCTAGTGTCACCGATCACATATTTTACATGTTGGAAATTTGTTAGTTATGTAATTAATATTAATAAATCTAGACCCACCCCCAACTTGGTTAGTTGTACAAAGCTGGTTTCATAGATGTATATTATCAACATAAGTAATCATTTTAAATTTACAATATAGCTCTCATTTGTCACTTCACAGCTAGGTCCGGGGCCATCGTCGGTAACTCCTGGTATCCTGCCCACGCCAATGGGTTCAATGCCTCCCGGGATGTATCCAGGACACATGAATATGAATCACATGATACCACATTTTATGCAGGGACCACGGTATGTCAATAATTTATTTACACAGGAAATACAGGCAAATTTTAATGAAATAAAATTAAATAAATCCATAGTAAACATCAAGTACCCCATTTAATTTGGGTTATCTTTATATAGAAATGGTGTATTAGGAAATAATTAAAGCTTCCAGGAAAAGCATATTGAGTATCGAGTTTGCAATTAAAATTCTCCACAGCAAATAAACATTAAATGCTTACACTATCTCGATTTGTGGTTGATATGGGACACACGCAGTTAAGATGTCATAAATAACATCTGTTTTGGTGAAGGAAACATCGTGAGCAAACCTGCATACCTGAGAGTTCTCGATAATTTTCTCAAAAGAATGTCAAGTCTGCCAACTCACATGTGACCTACGTGGCTGACTATGGTCTTAACGCCTCTCAATGCGACAGTATACCTGAGGCCGGCAATGTTAGACAGTGAGAATGTGCACTGTGAGAGTTGTATACCCGAAGCCGGCAATGTTAGACTGTGACAATGTGCACTGTGAGAGTTGTATACCCGAAGCCGGCAATGTTAGACAGTGAGAATGTGCACTGTGACAGTTGTATACCCGAAGCCGGCAATGTTAGACAGTGACAATGTGCACTGTGAGAGTTGTATACCCGAAGCCGGCAATGTTAGACAGTGAGAATGTGCACTGTGAGAGTTGTATACCCGAAGCCGGCAATGTTAGACAGTGAGAA